>OZ029923.1:8677684-8712684 GCA_964023275.1 Norana najaformis | reverse complement strand
ACTGTAATTGTTTAGCACCATATGTGGTGTTCGTGCAAGAGTGAAGCACTCAAGTGACCGGCCATCGAGACCTCGACCACCGATGAGACGACACTTTGACCCAAATGACCGCTGTTATCGGTGCAACCAAAGAGGTCATTATGCGTACGACTGTGACAAATACTCGGGAGGCAGCAAATCTCACAGGTTAATGCTTGAATCCATTGTTCGCTTTGATTTTTCTGTAGCATTCAAAATATGCACTGCCAATTTAAACTATGTTTCATTCATTCTTTCATTCAAAGTATTTATATGGCACCCCTTTAAGATGTCTGCTCAGCAGTACTTACAGTGCTGATGTAGTTTTCCTGGCTAGAAAGCTCAAAAGTCCAAGAGTTGGGTCAGATATACTTTGAAAATGTGTTTTGCATTTAAGTTGATTTGGAATTATATACTTATAATTTGGTCATCTTTATGATTGAAATTGAGTGTTATTTTGATAGTTATTTTGGAAGAAATATTAAGACTTATTTATCTTTTGAATATACTCTGTGAGTTTATGTGCTGTTACTGTATTTTTTTATTGAAGCACTTTTGGACATTGTTCAGCTGTCAATGGCAGTCGTTGTTCATGGGGCAGTGGCACATTTTGAAGCTTATTTAGCTTTGGAAAGTGATACTTTATGAGTTCATGTGATGTCAAGAACTGTAATTTTTGTTATTGTACTTTGTTCATTGTTTATACATATTCACTGTCCCTATCTGTATTTGTGTAAAGGTGAAAGCATCTTTCTGTAGTCACTTCTTTAAACATATCTAAATGAATGTTGTGAATTTAAAGTATTTGTTTATGGGGACCATTTTGTGTGGGTCATAATGGTCATTTAAATGATATGTCATGGTTTAAGTTGTACTGGAAATTTTACTTAGTCATTGCTAATTGCTGTTTGGCTAACATTTGCCCATATATGTACACTATTAACATGGTTAGCATTTTGTAAGATTTTCAGGGTACCCTCTATGATTAGGATTGTTTGCAATAACTGTTAGCCCAGGCGTTGCCGTGGTGATCCCTAGAATCTGCATATTGTTTGGAACTAACAGTGTGATAGAAGCAAATAAGTTTTTGGTTTGACCTAAATACACTGGAACCTCCATGAAGCACACTTTGTTAAAACATAAATTCTGATATGACATGGATCTCAAATTTAAGTCTGCTTCAGAAAATGACCTCTGTATAACACGAGCTCATTATAACATGGCATTTGATATGGCTGACAAAGGCTGTGTTTTGATGAGGTTCCAGTGTACGAATTTTATTTTGCACTGGTAAATATTGTCAAATGTGGTGTGATGTTGCCTACCAGTATGTTGCATGTTTTTTACTTGTGTGGTGAGTACTTCATCCGTTTAACTTGGCTTAAACGTAATTATTGCACAGGTTGACAGAGAGTCTGAGATTCAGAGATTCAGAGATTTTCAGTTAACAGACCAGATTTATTCGTAGAATTTAAGAAGATGAACAGTTTTTCAATTTCTTGATCATGGAAAGACCGTTAGATGGTAATTTAACCCAGAAATCGCCTTGGATGGTGAGTGGTGAACTTAATTGCATGATGGTTACGTTACCATTTTCAGATTATCAAGTCATTAACTTGTCACTGCTGCCTTCACCTTTTTAAGAAATTATGTTTTTATAAATCATCTAATCTTAATTCTCACGCACCCACTGGTCTTTTTGTCTAGGAGAAGCTTTTGCTTAAGTTACGAGACTTACTGATGTTTTGCATTAAGATGCCTATGGCCTAAGTAATTATATAGGTCATTCTGACTAGCTTTTAAAGAAGTTCACGAATCAGTTTCTTAAAATGGAAAATGACAATGAACATCTTTTGAATTTAGGTCATACTCGCGATCTCGCTCGCGTTCCTATGAGAAACGAAAAAGCTACAGCCGAAGTCCAAGTCACAGCAGGTTACTTTGCTGGCTTTCAGTGATAAATTTCTGGTGAAATAGTGTAACATGAGTGTAAGGTAATATACTCTCTGATATTTATGTAGCTGAGTTAGTTGTCATGACTTTCAGACAGCCAAATGGCACTCCAATCATCTGCAGTTTTGTAGACTTTGTACCTTCATTGCTTGCCAGCTTTGTATACACAGCGCCAAACCACCGCTTTGATGGGGCCGGGTGTTTATGTGCTAAATGTAATGGTGTTCTGCTATTAATAATTCAGCACATTGTGTGGTACTAGGTGTCTACTAATCTTTATTCTATGGCTTGCAGAGAAGACAGTGAGGCAATTCTAGTCTTAGAGCCGAAGGAGTTTACAAGTTTTCAATTACATGTTTTAATAAGTGGAGACATTGATTTAGAGTAGACTTGTTGCTATAAGTAGACATAGAACATGAAAATGACAGGTGAAATATCCACCTGTGCTTTGATGAGTATAAAGTCTTGTACAGGTGAACAAAGAACATTTATGCTAGTAGAACGAAGTAATTTCTAATACTCGTCCAACTGAATTTAGATCATGTGTTTGAATTTTATTATGCCTGTGAATAGCTTTTTGTGCCAGAACCTGTGTGATTTTAAGGTTGATTAATATACCTGCAACCTATCTAGTTAAAGTGCTGCTAAACAGGTTATCATTTACGCTTTTAACTAACGGTAAAGTTTCTTTGTTCATAATTAAACTATATGTTTAACAGAAACCGTGGCAGAAGTCACTCTCGATCAAGATCAAGGTCCAAGTAATGTGAAGTGATCAGCAGTGACACCATGGTTAGAATTTCGTATACTGAATGCATGGTAGCGAATTTGGTGTTTTTTATTAGTATTATTTTCAAGTTCATATATATTTAACTTAAAAATTTGATGTGGAAATGAGAAGTACAAATGAAGCAGTTGGCAGCTGGCTGTGGCTGTGTGTGCAAACTGACAGCATCTCTAGTTCAGTGGATAATTGCTTGGGATGAATAACTGGATAGATTAGATTCCTATCATATTTTCCATAATGCGTTTCTTTCCATGATGCGGATTTTATGTATAAGTTTCTTTAAGATTTGATATTGTGAAATTTTAACTGGATAAGGATGTAAATACTGAGTTAATGTCCCTATGGGTGTGTCCGTTCCACTACTACTCAAAAAAGGCTTTTGTCAGACTCTGAGCATTCTCCATATGGAACAAGAGCAGGTAATGGGACACATGCTGTAGACTTGCTTCGACGTTTGCGTGTGATATGGCAGAACAGTGATCGAGTGCTATCGACATAAAACAGACTGCAAGCTGAAGCCTTGAAACTCATTGTGTAAGGTATGGTAAAGTATAATTTCATGCCCTAATGTACAAAAGACCTGGAAGTTATGGTTCTATGTTTCACAGTTCTTCTATGAAAAGCACAGAGCATCAGAAGTTCAGCAACAGGATGATGTGCGTTAAATCTGCCTTAAAACAATTCCTTTACGTGTGCATTTTTAGCACTGTTGATTTGAGGCCTTGTGATTAATGATGCTGTAGAAATTCAAAAATGTAAATATTAAATGAATATGGAAGAACCACATGATCAGTGGGATTTAGTTTGCTTTCTTGCATTTTGCAGGTTTAATGGCAAAGCTGCTGCTGCTCTGGCGGATACGTGGAATGGCCAACGAATAAAGTTCTGTTAAACATTATATTTTACCTGGTGTCTTGCAACTGTTTCTGGTTTGCAGAACTTCACCTGACTATTGCACTGGAGATGTGTCGTTGATTTGTGGTCTGTTTGGAACACTTTCAGTTGTTTTAAATCTAAATAGTTAAAATACACTTTCCGATCTCTGTCTTGTTGAAATGGAATCACTCTGGAAAGGATGTAAAGTGAGCAGTTTTTTGTAAGCATCACTGCTCGTTTGAATGGGCGCCATGCCAATTAAGGTCCCCGCGTATGGACGGTGCTAGTCCAGACATAAACACTGTCATGGTAAGGTTGAATTGTAACTGGACTTGGCTAACCTTACTGTAAGTTAACTTTTAGTGGGCCGTCCATTAAAGACGTCTGCAAAGAGGAGGACGAGGAAAGGGTCGTCCGAATGTGGACAAGAGAGGGAGTTTAAGCCCAATGCAGATGATGACATAAAATTCTCATGCATAGGTAGTTATTTCAGTACAGCCTGTGTGTTAAACACCAATGGCTGTGCATTAAACACCAATTTCAGTCAGTCAGGAATTGGTACTGCCTTGTATCGTGCCTGGAGTTCATTGGAAGCAGCCTACAGTAAGATGTTCTATGACTTGTTTATGTGTTACTGGCTGCCAAGCTGCAGTAGTCGTTTATGTTTGAGTGCAGGTGTCCGCAAAGGGGGGTGGGAGATTAAGGACAAATGCGGAAAAGGGTAGGGGAGGGTCCAAAGTGGGTCATTTTGCGGACGTCTTTTATGGGTGATCCATTATTGGCTTATACTGTGCATTTGTGAAACTGTCTAAACCATTGTGGTCGCCTTTGTTGCCAATTTCTTTACCATAAAACTCACTGGCATCTGTGAAGCTCTCAAAATCACCACTGTCACATTTGCCAATTTTTTGTCAGAAAACTTGGTGAGATGTGTGGCCCTGCTGGACGGGGTTCCTATGTAAAACAGACCCACTTTCACTCCCTACCTGCACGCGTATTTTCTCATGGTTTTCAAATATTGTGAACAGTGACCATCAGTTGATACATTGAGCATTAATAAAACGGTGCTATAGTAGTCGGATGCTGGATGGCTCCATTGGAATTGCTGTAATGCTAAACAAAGAAACATTTTTGAAAATTCTATTGTCTTTCGCACAAAGTATGCACAATTTAAAACCGTACAGAAAGAAAGTTCAAAAAGAAGTTCAGCATGGAACTTCGCTATCAAAGTACAATATATACATGGGATTAAACATGCCATAAGGCTGTGGAATTGGGGTTGTCCGTTGAGACTGTCTGCAAAGAAGGGGAAAGAAAGGGTCACCCAAACACGGACAAGAGCAAGGGTGGTGGAGTTCACATCTTAATTTGGTGCGGTACTGTGTTGGATGGATCACCATTAGTGGACTCTGCTGTGAGAAAACATATATGTAAGCGTAATTGTAATTTAAGATTTATTAAGCGCCTCTTCGAAAATAAACTCAACAGAGGCGCTCTTTTATGTGTCACTGCATGGGCACTGCTTTTTTATAGTCGGGTGCGTTTTGGAGAACATTTCTCTCATTTGCAGCCATAATACCAGCTGGATACCAACGGACAAGGACCGTTAAATTACACTAGAGACAATCTCTGCTCGACGCAACAATAGGCCTATACCGCCTTATAGTAGGCCTGCATGTTAGTCCTGCAAGATCAACAGGGTAATCTAGTTAGTATGCTGCCAGAAAGAGGGAGGTTAGAGCCACATGCGGACAAGTAGAGAGGAGTCCAAAGTAGGTCTTTTTGCGATGGTCCTTTATGGGCGATTTCTTAGCCTAAGAAAAGCAGTATAATAAGAACCGAGTCGCCCAGGGCAAATGGCTGTTCTGTTGAAGCAACTAATGAGGTAGCTACTGCTGGTCTTCCAGTGAGGCAAGTGGCACGAAGGCATCGAGTGAAAAGTACAGGCCTAGGCGTAGGCCTGCAGCTGTGTGGGTATTACACCTCAGTCGTACAGCTGTGACGAAGATCTTGTTAGTCTTGCTCTTGTTTTTATCGTCAGTCCTCTTAATGACTCTGTTGACCGTTGGTGCATTATCGAAAACTGAGTTGTTCTATTGATCCGTCGCTGAGAAATGCTGCGCGGTCGTGTCGCTGCATAACAAATTCACGATTATACAGATTACCACGCATTTCATGGATTTCATTTGCATAGTTTGTTCAGCATACTGTATTTGCATAGTTTTTTCAGCAACACAACAGGGAGCAATAAAACAGCTGAAGTTTTGCTATGCACTTTTAGGTAGTTAAGGAGTGGTTCATGGAGACTGCAGGGCAGCCATGTTGACGAACCTGTGTCGCGACTTAGGCTAAATAAAAAGAGGTGTATGGGTTGTTATTTGTTTCCGTTATTTGTCATCGTAACCACAGAGAAATTGATATTTCCCGAAATTATTCATCGACTTGGCCGTTATATTGATTAATCTTAATAATTTGTCTTGCGTCAATATGATCTTTGCACTGTTGACGTCATTGGAACATAGATAAGCGATGTTATGGATCTCGTGTCTGTGGGTCAATGCGTTCGTCTGTTATTAAGTCGACGGCGCTGTGGCTTTCTTAAGTGTTCCTGCGGTTTCGTTTGATGTTGAGGAAGCCACATTCAGTGGGCTACCGACTGGGCCCACTCATCTCAGTATGTGACAATATGAGTTATTGGATCCAGTGTATTGCTTTAAAGTGGCTTACTGCTTAGCTGCTTTACTCTGGCCTTGTGCTCCGAATATATGTAAACAATCTTTTTTCTAAAACTTCACCGTAAGAAAGGATCGAACTATAATTTCACTAGCCTATCTCGCGCAGAGAATCTGGATGCTTGTTCAGCAGAACGTCCTTTCTGAGGAAATCCTCTACTGCTTGCAGTTAACTACAACCTTGTTTAGTTCTTATTATTCGCGAGACGGCGCCGACTTTATATGTCGCCGTTTCTAATTGTAATTGTAATTTAAGATATATAAAGCACCTCTTAGAGGATAAACTCAACAGAGGTGCTTCGGACCCGAAAAAGTAAAATCACTGTTAAACAGTACAGTCTTCAGGCGCCTGCGAAACACTGAGAGGGGGAGAAAAAGTAGCTCAGTGTACTGAATAAACAACGTGGCTAATCTGTTGTTAGGCCTACATAGATTGACACGGGAGATCATAATTAAGCACGCATTTTCTTTCTCAAATGACTGTAACTGACTTGAAACTCTGTGAAGGTAAAAACAGACGAAAGTTCTGTATTTGATGTGAAAAGTCAACAGAAACACAATCTAAGCTAACTCCTATGTTCTAGAAATGCCTCCAAGCTGTAAACATTTGTGTCGCAGTCGAGTGCTCCTCACCATAAACTGCAGAGTCTTAGATGATCAACACTAGTAACATTATGTGTAAGTAAATAAGTGGAACAGTTAGCTACATCAATTGCTATGGTCGTTCGGTCCGTTCCCGAGACTTTAACCCGTGTTTCTCGATTTTAACCACAAGGTATAAGGTCTCAGGGAAAGACAAAACAACCTATTGCTATTTTGATTGGGATAAGCTACATTGGTCATATATCAAGACGGCGACAGCCTGACTAACATACTGAGTGATTGGCTAGGTCTCCTTGACAGCCAGCAGGCAAACAGACACAGACGGGCAGACATACACAGGCGGACAGACAAGACTCATTCAGACATATGCAGATCGATAGAGACAACTACTAGAGATTGAAATTCTTGAGCATGCAATTGAAAATGTCTGTATTTTGACACAATAGTGTTTGAATTACCATCCTTCTGCCGTGCTTGAATGCATATTACACCCTCAACAAACCACTGGAAACCAATCCCACTTTTTCACTTGGTGGACGAAAAACGTGGATGGAATGACAACCGAATTTTGCTCAGAGACTTAAAAACCTTGGTAACAGTGATGTATGACTTGATTGATGAGACAGTGAAAGATTGATGATAGATGAAAGTTTTCAACAAGAAAAATCGGTTGCAGAATTAACATGCAAAGCAGAAGCAGACAGGGAATGACGAAGTCCGAGCGGTCTGAAGTAATGCTTCAGACCATTCAGACCTCGATGGGCAGGCGAGGGATACGGATTGAGGAAAGGTGTGCGGTAGGAATGAAACGGGAGAGAAATCAAGCGTAGCAACAGAAGCAGGTGACAATGGACAAATGAAAAAGGGATTTCAATAAAGGGGAATGAGGTGGGGAGAACGGCGAGTGAGAAGGGAAAAGGATAATCAGATGGGCAGACGGAATGAGGAATGGAACGGAGTCAGGAAGGGAGGGAGACTAAAAGCTCAAGCTAAACTCTCGGTGAAGTATATTTGCTGTAATAATATGGAGTGTGCGATCGTCAAGTGGTTAGGGTGATGAGATGAGTTCAAATGCCAAGACAAAAAGGTATTTAAGGATTTCTATTCAATTTGCTCCCCAGCTAACTCAGCTATAGTGTGCACTAAATATATACATTGTCTGTTCTCTTTATAGGGTTAACTCAAATGTTCGATGGTTTTTCTTGTGATAACTGTTCCATTTTAGGTATTCGTTCCCATGTTGGAAATACTAGGTTGCTCAGTGAACAGAATGTCTGTTTAGAGTTTGGAAAAGAGATGAAAGTGACAAGATCAGGCAGCGAGGTAGAGGACTTGCCACCAGCCCAACTGGCCACCAGCCTTGATGTGCTGAAGCCAGGGAGAAATAACGAAGTTGTTAAAAAGTATTTGTGAAACTGGCTTTCTGCTGGAATCTGGGTTCAGGACAGATTGAGGATCACGTGAGTTCTTTCTGGGGCTGTGTACCTCGTATTCCATCGTCTACCACAGCAGCCCGACTTGCCAGTTTGCTACCATCATTTAAATCGCTTGTCAAGACTCGCTATACTTTGACCTTGGCATGATTCCGTCTTGACCCCTAGCTAACATACGTCCGAGCCTCAGATTCAGATTTACTTACTTTGTGCTCTAAATAAATGAATGAATGAATGAATGAATGAATGAATAAATAAATAAATAACACTTCATGCCTGTACTGGGTCAGCTCATGGGATTGCTCTTTTTCTTCTTCTGTAATAACACTGGATCACACGAAAAAAATTTTCGCCTGCCTCTAGGTATATGTTATGTGTACTACACTAAACCGAATCTGCTGATTCCAAATCTGAAGTCAGATTTTGTGTAGCACGTCAGGATCTTAAGATATGCAGCATACATGCTAATAATTATGCAAACTCTTCACAGAACTAGTATTTCCTTATAACTGTGTAATTATGCAAACTCAGAGTATTCATAACAAGAAACAAAATGTTATTCTTTTATAACTTGAAATTAAAATATGTTTTAAAATGTAATATAAATATATGTGTGTTACTCAGACGAAAGCATACATTTCGAAATTTTGTCTCTAGCTTAACTCTATACGAGTTCAAAAGTGCTTTAGACACTTGCTCTTGCGCTTGTGAGTGGCCGCTGTGCCCGCTGCAGAAACCAGCAGTAATCGCCCATCATGTTGGAATTGCAGTGGCCCTCCTGATATCTTGCTTCAAAGGTGGAGATGTCTTGATGGAATCTCTCTCCATGCTCATCGCTTACATCACCCAAGTTTGGTGGGAAAAAATCCAGATGGGAATGTAAGAAATGTATTTTTAGTGACATCCGGCAGCCGAGTTGCTTATATGCTGTTAGCATGTTGCTAATGAGTTCAGCATAGTTCTCAGCTTGGTAATTCCCAAGGAAGTTTTGCACCACCAACGTACATGCATCCCAAGCGGCAAATTCCAGTGGATTGAGCTTGGTTCTAAACACAGTATCACGCATTAGTTCGCGGATTTCTGGCCCAATAAAAATTCCAGCCTTCAGCTTAGCATCAGTTTTGACGGCTCCAAATTTATCTCTCAGATACTGGAAGCCTTGTCCAGTACGATCCATTGCCACTACGAAATTCCTCATGAGGCCCAGTTTAATGTGAAGTGGTGGTAAGTACACTTTCAATGGATCAACCAATGGTTCGTGTTGCACGTTGTGCCGACCAACAATGTGCTCAGATCTAGGAGGCCACAGTTTCACTTTGTAATGGTTGCTGTCATCACGACTGTTCCACAAGCACAAAAAGCACATATGTTTTGTGTACCCCAGCTGTAGGCCTAGAATAAGTGCTACCACTTTGAGGTCCGCACAGATGTTCCATTTGTGGTCTGAGTAGTTGATCACTTTCAAAATGAGTTTCATTGAATCATATGTCTCTTTGAGGCCTACAGCGTGGGCTATAGGAACAGACGGCTTTTCATTACCATTGTGCACCAACACAGCTTTCAGGCTCGCTTGGCTGGAATCTATGAACAGTCTCCACTGATCAGGAACGTATTCGCAACCTAAATTCAGCATGAGACCGTTCACGTCAGTACAGAAACATATATCATTTTCCAGTTTGTAATATGTAGCTAACTGTTTGTGACGATAACGGAAGTGTGATGTTGTGGTACCTTTTTGAAGAAAGTTCCACTCCCCTAGTCTGGAGGCTAACAGTTCAGATTTCTCCTTTGACAAAGATAGGTCCTTCACCAGATCATCTAACTCACCTTGCCTTATCAAACGCGGCCTACCCTCTTCCAAATCTTGATCACTGGATTCATAAACAGTAACGTCATCTTCTGTATTACCATCAGAACTGTCCGTTTCATCAGCAGGCGGAAATGGTACTGGATTCTCTTCATCATGCGGCACTGGCTTTAGAGCGGACTCGCAATCAGGGTAAACGATTTTAGACTTATTTTTCTTTGAAAATCCAGCAACTTTAGTAATGCAGAAATAACAGTCTGCATGATGATTTCTTGGCTCGCGCCACACCATAGGCACAGCAAACGGCATTGAATTCCTTTTGCCATTCAGCCACTGTGTAAGCCCAGAGTAGCACACGGTGCAGCAGACATGAGGTGCCCAACTTTTATCCTGGTCTCCGATTTGACATCCAAAATAATACTTGTAAGCAATCATCACTCTCTTAGTTAACTTCTTGCGCTCGTCACAAAGAGTATATTTACCACAAACATAGCAAAAATTGTCTGGATGGTTAACACAGCCTCGCCTATTCATTTCAAAATCAAATCTCACACACTAGCTACAGCTATATAAGAAAACTTCACCTTCGTTCTACGCAATCTCGCCTTATATACTGGTATTGATGCTGACGTCAGCTCGCTGACATGCCCAATCATGTCTAGCGGCTGCTGCAGGCTTGCTGTTAGGAATATTTCAGGCGACACTTGCAGGCATGCACGTATCACTGGTAGTAATCGTGGAGACACATACAACAGAATGTACAGACATAACCGAAAACGAGTCCTTACGTCATTACTTGAATGCATGCATAACTTAAAATCTAGACGTGCTGGGCAGATTCTGACTTCATATTTGGAATCAGCACATTTGAATCAATATAAGGCACATGCATTACTTTCAGTAGCAAAATCGTTGTGATCCAGTGTAATAGGGGAATTAACCAATGTAATTAACACTGCGTCACTTGTGATAGAATAAAGACAGCATTCCTTGGAAGGATCAGTTGCCAGTTGTTGTCTCCAATTCCTCGTCCATGGAACAATGTCATTCAAGACTGCGCACAAAGATCGTTGTTCTGCAGACAGAGAAAACGAAGTTATCAATTTGCGTTAACTGTAATTAGTAACTTCTAATGCGCCGGTGTCTAATGCACAATGCATCAACCGATGGCGCACCAAAGCCAAGCAGCAAGAGGTCAACATCCAGAAGGTCAGTCCACAATACATTTACATTACAAAGTAGGCTTAACAGACTGGTTTATGCGCCTCTATAGTTCTTCTTGTCCGAAGTGCAAACATGACCACTGTTAGCATAGGTGGCGCTCTGTGAGGTACCTAAAAGGCGCTATAATAAGGGTCAAGATGACTAATTAACTAAATGACTGACTGACTGAGTGAATGAATAAATGAATGGCTGACTGACTGACTGACTGAGTGAATGAATGACCGACTGACTGACTGAATGACTGACTGACTGAATGACTGACTGACTGACTGACTGATTAACATCAATCCAGCAACATGGCATCTCTTTTAACCTTAAACTTGCGTTGGTACTCACTAGCGACCTCGAAAGAATGGAGGGCTGAGATGGCCTTGCCTTCAGCGGATGGTCACCCATCCAAATACTAAATACAAATACTTAGCTTCACTGTGCTTGCCAGCTTCGTATACACAGCACCAAACGACCCCTTTGACGGGGCTGGGTTTTTATGTGCTAAATGTACAGAATATTATGTCTGGGAGAATTGGTTTGAGCTTAACGCCATCTTGGTTAGATCCATAGTTTCGTCTTAAAGGGGTTCGAACAACATGGTAGGGTTTCCGAGAGAAGGGGGTGGGTGATGTACTAAATTGTACCGGAGGTGGGGTTATTTTGAACTGGACAGAGGAAGAGGTGGAGGGACATAATCCAACAGGACCTCAAACTACTCAAATTAAAGAAGGAGGACAATGAAAACAGAAACAAGTTGATAGAAAGGATTCGTATAGCTGACCCATCACCAGGAGGGATTAAATCCAGCTAGAAGAAGAGAGATTTTGACCTGATCAATCTTTGTCACTTGGCTATGGGTATGACGCAGTTGTTGATATAACCATTTAGATGACTAAATGCAAGAACTAAAAAGGCCAGCATCCGTCATCCTAGACTAAGGAACGCATAAATTAGTCGTCCTAATGTGGTGACGAAGTTCTATATCGTAATGTAATATTATTTGCAATCACACTTTAATGACACAATGAGTTAGAGTTTCACATATGCCACCTAAGATCTTATCTTGTCGAATCAAGACTGCAGGCACGCAGGCAAACAGGCAGACATAAATACATACACAAACAGATAGAAAGATGCATACAAACGTACGTGCTAGCACGGACGAACTCACGCATACATGTATACATATATTTATTCATACATACACATGTGGATGCATACATATATACAGACATACAATACATACATACATACATACATACATTTCTTAGTGTGCTGATCTTCTGGATAATGACCTGAATGCTGCTTAAATTTGATGTCCTGTGCATTAGACACCGGCGCTCTAGAAGTTTCCAATAAATAATAATAATAATAATAATAATAATAATAATAATAATAATAATAATAATAATAATAATAATAATAATAATAATAATAATAATAATGCAAACATACATACATGTATTAGTGGGCTGACCTTCTGGATAATGACCTGAATGCGGCTTAAATTGATGCCTTGTGCATTAGACACCGGCGGTGTAGAAGTTTCTAATTAATAACAATAACAGTAATACATGCATACATACATACACTGTGAAATCGAAAGCGCCAAGACTGCGCATCGCACATTCCAAAAAACACATTTAAAACGATACCTGTGCCTGTATTCATCCAGAGTGAAGCCGACGAGATTTCCATACCTTCTAGTTTACGTCGTCCTCCCTGGCAGCAGGTCGACCAGCAGAGATGTTGTTACGCAAACGTTGCGCCATGGTCGACGTGGAAATTCCGAATGCAAACTAACATGGCTGGCTCCTCTTCAGCCGGTCGGAAGGCCTCGTCTGCCGGTCGGTCGAAGGCCACATATCGCCAAACAAACGCCGTGGAGTCAGCCGATCGACACGTCTCGTCTGGAAAGCTGTATGAATATGTATAAACGTCTCTGTTCGGTATATATACGCATAGGTCTCTTCGCTTTATATATGCATACCAATACATAAGTCTCTTCGGTCGGTATATGTATACACGTGTATATTCATATACTTGTATGTGCATGTATAAACGTACAGACGGACTCTGTGGACTGGCCTATATGCACAGACTAGTGGATACTTGCGCAATGTCTGCAACCATTGACGCCCATATATACGGCCTCGGCTGCTAAGGATGATGATGATGATGATGCTTCGGCTGCTGAGGATGACGATGATGATGATAATGGCGCTGATGCTTGTGGTGTCTATGTACATACAGGCGCTCTGAAAAAGGCTGCCGTTAAATGAATAATTCGCAGACGTTGGCTCGGCCTCCCTCTCCCCCCACATCCACACTAACACCCCTCACACACCCACACCCGCATGACCCGCCGGGAAATGCGATCGTCCTCGTGTTCACGTTGCGTAGTTTTTGCCTATCAGAAAAAGAACAACTCCTCGCTGTGTAGGGCTATTATTCTTCAAGATGCCAGAGAAAGCAGGCCGTCTTCCTCATCATCATCTTGGGTAGGGGTTGGCTGATTAGAACGGATGACTTGTTATACAAGGGCTGAGTATAGGGTGCGTTGGTCTAAGCGCCCCAGCTGGAAGCAAGTGAACAGGAAATGTCGACGCAAAACAAGAAGCGGGGATTGGCTTTAGTGTCTGCTCATTTGGGTTCTCACAAGAACAAATTGGCGACAGTGTCTCGTGTTCCAGTATGGGCTGGTTTCAGAAGATGCTTACAAGTTAATTGTTCACGCGGCCTGCATGAGTATCTGGGTTTTCTACTTTCCAATAATTTAAAGACAATTACATTGTCTGGTTGAGTGTTATGAAGCCATTACGCGTTAATTGGAGACTGTAGCTTAATTGTATTCATTACAAAAGCATGTTTAATAATTGATGATGATGATGATGATAATAAATGGTTAACGAAATGCACCACCGCCCCAGACACTTACTTAGAGGAATGTTAGTGGCACGCCAAGACACTCTTCCAGCTGTCCTAGATCCCTTCCCTTCCATTCCCTTCCCTTCCATTCCCTTCCCTTCCCTTCCATTCCCTTCCCTTCCCTTTTTCCTTTTCCTTCCCTTCCCATTTTCCTTTTCCTTTCCCTTTCCCTTTCCCTTCCCCTCCCTTCCAATTTCCCTTCCCTTACCTTCCCTTACCTTACCTTCTCTTACCTTACCTTACCCTACCAATCTTATCTTACCATACCTTACCTTCCCTTACCTTCCCTTACCTTACCTTACCCAACCTTATCTTACCATACCTTACCTTACCTTTTCTTCTTTAACCTACCTTACCTCACCCAACCTTGCTGCACCTAACCTTACCTTACCTCACCTTCCCTTACCTTACTTTACCTTACCTTAGTATTCTTAGCTTACTGTACCTTAAGCTCAATTAACTCGAGGTCCTTTGAAGTGACATTCTGTCAGGGTCCGTCGTTTTAAGGGTCATCAAGTGCATTCAGCGAACGAATACTTCCCCTTGGAGCAAATAAGTAACGATGGCACGAACGAAGAATTACTTCCGGTCCAGGAGACGCCGAATTTATGCCTTACTGTGAGGAATGATGGCCAGAAAACCCACGAAATGATTTCAGAAGCATGTCGCTGGAAGATAGCATCTACAGCTTGCATGCAATGAGTATATCTATACAAACTGTACACATATCACACATAAATACTGCAAGATATATGTACATATATGTATATGTATTTTTGCACAAAATATATATTACTTTATATATTATATATGTAAACCCTGTACATATAGAGCTTGCATGAAATTAGCATATTTATACAAACTGTACACATATCATACATAGGCCTATATACTGTGCGTTATATGTACATATGCGTATATGTATTTTTGCACAAAATATATATTACTATATATCTTATATATGTAGACAATGTATACTTTATACAAATGTTTAATATCTACGATTTTTTAGGCATCCTTTATTCCACACATCCTTCCACCTTTCCGTCCTTCCACCCATCCCTCTCTCCAACTATCTATCTGTCCAGCTATTGATCCTTCCTCGCATCCATCCTTCCACTCATCGATCCTTCCACTCATCCACCCTTTCACCTATCCATCATTCCACACATTCACCTTTTTCTTTCCGTCCATCCTCCAGCAGAGTCTAGACATCGGCTAATCGATACAAGGCGTATGCGCAGCGCTGTCTGGCATCACCGGCGTGAGGAACAGTGCCACCAGCATCAGCAGCCGAAGCATCACCATCAGCGGCGGCAGCAGCATATAAAAGAAGCAAACAAGCACTGATAAAATTCTTTCTGATCGTGCATAAATAGACTGCGCCAGCTGCCGGCAACCCAACGAGTATTTTGTAGACAGCAGGCAAGGCAAGCTGCCCATCGAACGGAAGACAACTGAGCGCCGGCAGAGGCCCTGAGGGACGACAGACAGACGGACAGACAGACGGACGGAGAAGAACAGAGACAGAGACAGAGTGAAAGACAGACAAAAACAGACGCACCAAATGCGCATGACTGGTTAATGTGAAAAGCATTATCAGCAGACGATAACGTTCTCATAATAATTTACTTCGGCTTTTGTTTAGACCAGACGCAGCGCAGTGTTACAAATTACAGTAATTACATTTCGTTGCTTATAAACACTGTAAATAATAGTGAGAATATTAAAACGTTATCTAGACAATAACGTATTTCTAATCACGAATCTTATGTTTTGGAAGCCATGTCTGGTGTTCATTCCTTTATGAAGAAATGGTACAAACTGCAAGATGGAAAAGGGCTTAAGGTCGTCGATCAAGGTCACAAAAACTGATCCTACTTCTTTTGCGCTTTATGTACAGAGTTCGATTTTTAGGGGCCTTTTTAGGGGAAGAAATTATCCTCAGTAGGTTCAGACTATCTCCATTTGATGATACATGTTCTTCATACATTTTGCTTCTGTCCATACACCTCACTCCACGGACATCTGGTTCTATATGTATGAGACACGGTAGCCAAATGGATATAGCGCTCGGCTTGTAACGCAGGGAATACGGGTTCGAGCCTCATCTGAGATGGTTACTGCGTAGGGACCTTAAGCAAGTCCCTCACTCACAATTGCTAATCGCCATCGATTGATGCTTAGTCATTAGATAGTGGTGTTTAAGAAATACAGAAATAATAATATCTCGAAAATATGTTCATATATGCAAATCTAAGTGTTATAACTTGCTTTGTGAATGCAATGACGTTGAATTTCCTACGATTTAACAATTTTTACTATTTAATATTTTAACTACGCAGTGTTAATAATTTTTGGATTTAATTTTATATCCATGTGTTCGTTATTAGAAACCAAAAATTTTATCTTTTTAATCTATTAACGAAAAACTGAATATACTCTTGAAGAGAAGTTGTACAAAATTTATAACTGCAATTACTGCACGTGTTTTTATTATTGGAAAATAACGGTTCTTACTGTTTAATCTTTTAACGAAACAATGTGGGCCTGCACGTGCTTCTCAACAGAATCTGCGCAGCCGTTAATCGGTCTAATATAAAACGTGTCAACACAGTTCGAGTGTTTGCAAACGCAGCCTGAGATTCTTCACGCAATCGTCGAAGTAAGCAACGGATGTTGGCCACCGTCTGACAATCAAGTCTATTTTAGTTGACGTGTGATTGCCTTGTTTACTTCTCGTCATTTGCAGCCAGAATCTCGAAGGCGATCTTTTAAACCAGACACCGTTAACAATTAGGACAGCTTAAACACCCACTTAACCGCCGTCATCATCAAGCCATCGTCTCCGCCGTAGCCGTCGTTGAGTAGGACGAGTTTCCTGTTTTCGAGTTAAAATTTGTTTACAAGTAGAAGATTTTTGTCTAAGAAGCACTGCTTAGAAGCTTCGCATAAGCAGAAGATTCCGGATTTTGAGTTGCAAGCACTGCTTAGAAGCCCTGCATAATTAAAATATTTCTAGGTGTTCTGTTCGTTGACTACGTACACAATGAGTACATCGACTACACACAGTGAGTATAACGACTACATATACAATAGATACATCAACTACACACAGTCAGCGCGCTGGGGCTGTAATCGAACGATTGCAGGTTCGAGCCTGCTGATTGGATTCCGTGTAATGACCTCGGACAAGTTGCTTGTGCACACGTGTCTTTGTTACTAAGCAGTATAAGCTGGCACTGATGCAAGCTTGGAAGTACATAACAAGTCCTGCGATGCGCTGTCCCCATGTCCAGGACCCTGGCATTCGTCCATTACCGGCTCAGGGGCCAATAAAAGGAGACGAGCGCCTCCCCTACTTCTATTAAGAGACAACGAGGCTTTACTTTACATCTAGGTGTACTGTAATTTAATACAGCGTAACATTTATCTACAATGTACTATGCTAGGCCCTACTGGACACTAATTGACTTTGTTGATAGAAGCAACACGGTAGTGCACTGTGCATGCAAGCAAGCACAGCTGCATAGTTGGAATGGTCAAAGTTCTTTGCGGTTATATTGATTTTGATGTTAGTCGGATCTGATCACATTCTGCCACAATTCTGTCACTTTGCTTTACATACCGTAAGCCATCTAGCAAAACAGACAGAAAGTCAGTCCCTCCTATAGACAAGCATAGAGGTATAGTCATCCACAGCGGCTTTCGTTCCTTAGCATCAGCATTACAAGCGCAGGTTACCAGTCCTCTCTATCACTGTCCGACACTTCAATTTATAGTGTATAGTCGAGGTATGTGTAGTCGATGTACCCATTGTGTGTGTAGTCGATGTACTCATTGTGTGTAGTCGGTGTACTCATTGTGTGTAGTCGATGTACTCATTGTGTGTGTGTAGTCGATGTACTCATTGTGTGTAGTCGGTGTACTCATTGTATGTGTAGTCGATGTACTCATTGTATGTGTATACGATGTACTCAACTCTTTGGGTGTGTAGTCGATGTACTCATTGTGCGTAATCGATTTACTTATTGTATGGGTGAGTTCGTTAACAGAATGACCTTGTACACGGAACTATCTGTCTAGAATGTGTGACAAGGTAGCCGATTGATTTGAGTACTTTCTTGTAATGCATTGACGAGTCTTTCAATTAAAATTGTAATAACATTTAACAAAAGGCAATCGCACCTCGACACTAAGATAGGCCTTTTACAATAACCGTGCACGCATGACACGGATAGAAAGGAATTTGATGGAGTCATGTTCAATGGGACAAGTCTAAACGGTCCAGACGAAGCTCTAAAATGAACCCAAGTGAGTCAAGGGCGTAGAGTCTTTGAACTTGGTCGACCTTGTTCTGAATTTGTCTCATTTCGGCAAACTGGTCTTCTAGGTGGATCAGCCGGCGACTCAGACGACACTTGAAACAACACCTGAAACAACATCTGGAACGACACCTGAAACGACACCTGAAACGACACCTGAAACGACACCTGAAACGACACCTGAAACGACACCTGAAACGACACCTGAAACGACACCTGAAACGACACCTGAAACGACACCTGAAACGACACCTGAAACGACACCTGAAACGACACCTGAAACGACACCTGAAACGACACCTGAAACGACACCTGAAACGACACCTGAAACGACACCTGAAACGACACCTGAAACGACACCTGAAACGACACCTGAAACGACACCTGAAACGACACCTGAAACGACACCTGAAACGACACCTGAAACGACACCTGAAACGACACCTGAAACGACACCTGAAACGACACCTGAAACGACACCTGAAACGACACCTGAAACGACACCTGAAACGACACCTGAAACGACACCTGAAACGACACCTGAAACGACACCTGAAACGACACCTGAAACGACACCTGAAACGACACCTGAAACGACACCTGAAACGACACCTGAAACGACACCTGAAACGACACCTGAAACGACACCTGAAACGACACCTGAAACGACACCTGAAACGACACCTGAAACGACACCTGAAACGACACCTGAAACGACACCTGAAACGACACCTGAAACGACACCTGAAACGACACCTGAAACGACACCTGAAACGACACCTGAAACGACACCTGAAACGACACCTGAAACGACACCTGAAACGACACCTGAAACGACACCTGAAACGACACCTGAAACGACACCTGAAACGACACCTGAAACGACACCTGAAACGACACCTGAAACGACACCTGAAACGACACCTGAAACGACACCTGAAACGACACCTGAAACGACACCTGAAACGACACCTGAAACGACACCTGAAACGACACCTGAAACGACACCTGAAACGACACCTGAAACGACACCTGAAACGACACCTGAAACGACGCCTGAAACACCCATTCATACACGACTCAGTGCATTTCAGTAAATCCTAAATACACATTATGTGATGTGATTTGATCTAATGTGATGCAACGAAACGTTGTGTAGAAAGAACGAATTGTACAGCAAACATAAGGAGAAAACCACATCAAAGGTTCTTTATAGTTTTTCTCGCTGACTGCAGCCAAGCGCGGTGCAACAGATTGTCGAAACATTTCGTGCCATGCGAGAGCTGGCATATAGCGAATTGACCTTTCACCTCAACTTTCGCACCTCGGTACCGTTTAGTTTCAAGTCGACGTCAGGCAGATAGATAATCAGAGACGGCTTTCTTTTCATGGCCTACACTGACGGGAGGGATCTAGTGACTCGGCTGGCGTCCAAGAGTTAGCTCACACACATTTTAAAAGTTTCTTATATGTATAAATTGTACATATATAGTATATTCACTGAGGTGGAAATGATCCGTGAAGAATTTTAAAAAATAGTTTAGTAGTAGAAAATGACAAAATCAGCTCTCTATATCTATAAATAAATAAATAAATAAATAAATAAATATACTTATAGCTGAATTCATCTAATGTTTTCTGTTTTTCTTTCCATTTAGCTGAGATTAGTGAAGTGCTTATCCAACGATCTTTCCGTCCACAGATCCTTCCACCCTTCCATCCTACCACCAGATAATTTGATAAATACTTTGACCTTCTTCACCTGGTCCTGATATAGTTCTATAATAGTCAGAATAATTAGGGCGCTATATAATTGTTTATCCACATCAATAAATTCCAATGTCAGCAGACCTTAACTGTCGCAGTCAATGTTACAAGTTCGATTACTTTGTTGTTGTCTGAACTATCATCGAAAGTCTACTCTTAGGTTTCAGAATCAGCAAAGTTATCAATGTTTATTGTGATTTAATCACCAAGAGTTTATTACAATAATTTTGATAACAGTGATTTCTTATATTTTGATTGTATGTATCGTGATTTATTAATTTATAGCTGGACTACATTATAAACTGCTATAGAAGACGATAGACTTTTCAAACGATCGGGGATTCGTGAAACAATAGGCTGTGGACTCTAAACCTCTGGAGGAGCTGGAAGAGAATGAGGAGGAGAAGGAGGAGGAGGAGTAAGTAGTGGAAGGGGAGGAGTTGAATTCCGAGAAAATATTAAAAACGTGGATGGAGGTCGAAAGGTGACCGGATTCCCCCCGTTCTCTTCTAAGGCACCACATGACACGATATACCACAATGTCATGATCTGTCATGATGTCAAGAAATGTCATGGTATGTCATGATGTCAAGATATAGCATGATGTGTCATGTCATGTTATATAATAATCTGTCATTGTAGGTAATGTCATGCTAATTCATGATGTCAAGAAATGTCATGCTATGTCATGATGTCAAGATATAGTATGACGTGTCATGTCATGATATATAATGATATGTCATTGTAGGTAATGTCATCCTGGATCTAAGTTCAGGCGCTTCAGCCTATCTGTTGTTATCTTACCTTTCATCTTTTGTAAACGGTAATGAAACCGTTGCCACCAAAGGTTTTGGCAACGAATTCATTTCGAATTCATCCGTGATGCAACGCGATCCAGGAACGCTGAACATGGTATCAGCTGTGAATTGGAATCCTTCGGCTATGTTCTACGTGTATGCGGGAGCGGCGTGGTGACAATTCAGTTTTAATGAGCAATGTTTTCTTACTGAAGAACATTTGTTCTTGATGACTTAGCGTAGGCTGCGCTTTTGTGAGGTACTCTAAAGGCGCTATGTAAATGCCTCGATATGCATATGCATAGGTCTATATTTTAAGTGATTAAATCGGCTGTTCTTATAGCGGCAACCATGGTCGATAGTCAGTTGATGCGCATGTTACGAACCTCTGAAACGCGCTGCAACATAGCTGCCAAATGGGCCATGCGCGTTCTTACACACAGAAGCGTAACGCTTTTATTTTGTGCATAGAAATTAATGGGTCACGAATGCATAATTTTTATTAGCTGTACTGGGAAATGCGGTACTTACACGATTATGTAATTTCAAACGAGGAGTTCGTCTATAAAATTTATATAATACGACTGACGTTAATTCTGTTCAAGAAAACTATGCCCCGAATGCGCACCCTAGCGAGGACTTTTCTTCTTGTCCCCCTCACTGGGTGTCATTGTCTCATTCCCTCTGTTTCTTTCTGTCTATGTCTGTCAGTATGTTTCTGTCTCTGGCTGTCTGTGTGTCTGTGTCCTCAACGCACCTCGATAAATCCTCGTTGGGTTCAAATGTCAAATGTCGCGAATAGCTGCCATTTGTCTCGCTCTATCGGTCCATCGCTTCATTATATTATGTCCAAGGGTTCTAGGAATTACTTCCTTTTGCGCATAGATAGCGAGTGTTAAAGTCTTCGAGGAGCGGAGATGGCTTCGGACGATGTTGACTGTTACTTTTTTTATATTTGGCCGTTCAAGTTCGGTATACAGGAATGCCGCATTTCAGATATATGGTGAGGTCAACGGATGACCAACGTTTCAGCAAGTAATGTTCACTGGCCTCTGCTTTGGGCTCACGACACGATAGTATTCATTGATGTCTCCCTTCAGGCTTTTGACAGTCGCTTTCATCCATCTCTTCTTCCTAATGGAATCTTTACTGTTGTTTTATATCAGCAACCAATAGGTGAGCAGGTCCACGCACTCCTATTCAATCATATACAACAGACATGCAATCGTAATCTCGAGATTTCTACAGCGCCCAACACAAGTACATCAAGGCACACATTTAAACACACAGTCACGGTTATAAAGTTCGGCGCTAGTTGTTCATATGTTAGATGAATGTCGGGATAACACAGTTCGTACACAGGATTCTTAAACGGCGTGGCGCCCATTCAAAGGGGCAGTTTTGGTGAAGGAGTTCACCCGATGAATTCATTGCAAAACGAGCAGGGTCGAGGCCATACTGTCGCTTTAGAAAAACATGTACATTTAGGCCTGCATTTACATTAATAGAAATATACAGTATAATATTAATCAAAAATTAGTCTTGAAACCTTAAGCATTAGTTCAGTGTTTTGGCGTTTTGTTTACATTTTTGGTCATTTAAGTCACTTTCTTAAGTCTGATCATGTGAAAATAAAGTTAATGAGCTGTGGTAAGACAAATGCATCATGTTAACCTACTACACTGACTTATAATTGAGCCATTCTGTGGTGAAAAGAGAGTGTCTTACAATCCTGCTGCTTCTGGCGCATGGAAAACTTATGCCAGGATCGTGGGATCGTATGATGCTATTCCACACTGATGATGATGATGATGATGGTGATGATGATGATGATGGTGTTGGTGGTGTGGTGGTGGTGGTGGTGATGATGATGATGATGATGATGATGAGTAGTTCTCTGCTCGAAGGCTTTATGCCGCCCGGGATGAGATGAGTGAGGTGGTTTCCCGTTGTCTTCCGCACAGACACTTCTGGTTGAACAACTTGTCCAAGGTTGCTATGCAGTGGCTTGAGGCAGATTCGAACCCGAGACCCTCCGGTTACGAGGCACAGACCATACCACTACACCACCGCGTCCGGCTATTCTATTACAGCGAAATATTTTGCTAACAACAGATAAGTCGTTTCGAAGCTGTCTGTGTCGAACGTGTAGCGTCGATTTTTCAGTAACTTAGATGGGAATGTGAAAAGCCTAGACCAAAAATTTTTTACTGGATCGTGCAATATATGTTGCCATGTTTTGTAAAGCTTAATCTATGTTTTGATTAACTTTTGTATTGCGTTGGTGTGAAGCTCAAGAGAAAACACGATGAATAGATTCCTTTCTATGTTCCCATGTACAGGCCATCAATTACAATAGGTAATCTTACATATTCGAATTTAATGACTGAAATTAATGGTTCAATCGTAATCGTAATCGTAATTCCGAGATTTCTACAGCGCCCAACGAAAGCCGCGCCGCGGGGACCAGCTTATTCACAGGCGCTCAGTCAAAACAAAATCGATAGGCAAAAGGGTTCAGTTCCAGGTCAAGATCCAAAAGTCAGACGGAGAGACAGCGTGGCAGTTATGGGGGGTGTTTGGGGTTGGAGAAGAAAGAGAGATAAGAGGAAGAAGGGGTGTCATCGGGTCATCGATTGCAATAGATGGTCTTACATATTCGAATTTAATGACTGAAATTAATAGTTGAAGTAACCGACAGCATAATTCAAGTAAACAGTGCACAGCGTTGATTTAAATCTGTACAGAATTTTTTGGTCCCGAAGACACGACGAGCTCAGGTTTCGGTCCGTAGGTATCTACAATAGTATTTCGGATGACAGTGACATCTTCGTCGTGCAGAGATGCACGAGACTTGCTTTCCACGGCTTCACACGTCACCCGAATGTTGCGTTTCTTTGGCTGTCGCTTGAAGTCGTCGAGTATCGTGCTTCCGACCGCCGCCACTGCGTCCTTTATGTCCTGTACCTTGTGAACGGTCGCCATTGGCACGCGAAGGACTTTCACCGTGTCCTTTTGCTGCACGTCGATCGTCGAATCCGATACGTGTTCCAGTTTTCGACGATTAGTTTGACTTTCGTATTCAAGTGCAATTTCTGAACTGTTCCGAACAGCAATAGTTTGGTCAACAGGTGATTTGAGTTTTGTGGGAATAAAATCTCCACCATTGTTAGCTTGTGGTGTAGATAGGGCTTTTGAGGGCTTTTGGGTAACTGCTAATACAGGTTGAGAGGAGGCGACTGTTGGTAAAAAGTTTAACGGGTTATCTAAATCTGTGATTCTCATGACGCGTTTCAGCTGTAGTTCTCGAAATGGCGGTTTTCCAGTTTCCGTGACTTTCTTCTGGTTTTTCAATTCCCTTTTTGGCCAGGCGATTTTAAGTATAATCTCCTGAGATGTGACTTCTTCAGACATTACCTGCAATTCCTGCTGCTTCTCTCGTCCTGTAATACTTTCTTTTTCAACGGGACGCACATTACGTATGATAGTTTGATTATAATTTTCTTCGGTGTCTGAACCGGAACTGTCAGTGACAATTGTTCTTATGTTTTTTGCATCGATTGACGATCTCTGCAGAGAAGCTTCATCGTTTAGAAGTTCTGAATCTTTAGAATATCCAAGGAATATCTTTCTTGACGTTTCAAAATTATTTAGGTCTCTGGAATTATTTTCCGAGAATTCCAGAGATTCTTTAGCGCATTGATTGTCACTGGCTGCTTGTGTAGAGTTAATGCTTTGACCGAAGGTAGAAATCGTTGTATTCTCCTGACTATTTACCTGTTTACTATTTACTGGTTCGTTTCTGTGTGGCCAAACAACCTCCGCTGTCTTCTCGATGCTCGGAGTTTTCTGAGCCTTCTTTAATTTCTTTTTTGCAAGAACTTCGCCTAATTTTCCAGGAGCTTTAACCTGGAGGCTGTTCGATGTTTTTGGCCGCGTTTTAACTTTAATATCGGAAGGAAATAGGGATTCTGATGTAACCAGTTTGTCAATACTCTGGCATTCTACATCGCTTGCTGTACACGCATCTAGGTTCCTATTGAGTTCTGTCTCCAGATCCAAGTCCATCTCTTCTTCATAGTTATCGCATTCAGGCAGTTCGCTTTCTCGACTAAGTATTGCAACAATTCTGTCTTTTGGTAGAGAACCACTATCATCGTTATTAAGTAAGGATCCTGTTGTACTTGTTATTTCGCCCGCACTAATATTTTTCATATTATTTCCATCGAGAGAAACTGCACCTGATTCTGCAGATGAAGTATCGACTGGTCTTCGATTTTCTGAAGTTTCGTGCGCAGCTGTTATAGGTTCATGCTTTAACTCAGCGAACGAGTTAAGACAGTTACTTACTGAAAAGTCATTAGCGAAAGTCTTTGGATCCTTTCTCGGTGCCAAAGGTTGGGACTTTGTTGCAGGGGCCATTTTAATATCGTATATGAGGACATCCTTTTGAGCGAACGTTTGAACCGTGTCTCTCAATGGTGGAACCGGTTTCCTCTTAACTATAGCCTGCCGAGTGTCTTGTGATGCTATTTTGGACTTCCCATCTTCCGACAGTAGCGTTGCAGTGGGACTCTGAAGAGACTCTGAGATCTGTTTAGATTGGGAGACTGCTTTCACAGTTGAAGACTTTGAGGATTCAGAGTTACTGGTGTTGGTCACAGCGTCGGAGGTCCGTTCACTGATTCTAGTTTCTGTTATCGTTTCGTGCTGCGCTTCTGCTTGAAGCTGATCACAATATATCGACAGCCATTCGTTTTCGAGCAAATAATCACAAGTCGAACGACCGTTGAGTTCCTGCTGCAAATGTTTCTGAATGCCATTATCGTCGGTGGTTGAGAGCAACTGTACATTGGTTTGGCTGTGATCATCTTGGTGCGTTTCCAGTGAAGCCATGATTTCTTCGAAAATATCCTCTGGAGTCAACTCTCTGTCACTCGCTCCTGTAGCGGAACTTATTTTCGTTTGTTCGGGGGCGAGGGACGAAGAGGAAGAGCATTCAGTTGGTGGGGTGTTGTGGTTTCTCTTGATTGCATTAACGTCCAGCTGCCCGATCGCAGACTGAGCTTTTGCATCGACCAGTTTGAATTGTAGATTATTATTCTGCTCGTGTCCAGCAGAATTGATTTGTGAACTTGATTCAGTTTCAGCTGAGCTCGTTAGCACAAGTTTCGTCTCGCTTCCTTTCGTGTATTTCTTCTTAACTTCTTTAGCGTCCAGCTTTTCTGCTCTGTTTCCCAAGTTATCGAAACTTAAAAGATGCGTCTTAACTGTTCTTCTGCTGTTTAAGTTGACGATGATAGGATTTTTCTGGCATTCTGCAGTATCGAATTCTTCCGCAGGAACTGACCCCAGCAACTCTTCCAGAAGACATTCCGGACTTTCGCTTCGCGGACTCGTCAAGTCCTCCAATTCTTGGTCAGAGTCGTCTTTCTCCAGCACATCCAAGGAACGCTCGTAAATATCTATAGCATCGCGACTCGCACCGTTCAGACTGATGTCAGTTTTTATGAAGTTCTCTGCACTTCCTAAAGTTTGCTTACCATGTGAGGCCAACTTCCTTGTAATAAGCTGTTTATTTTTAGAGCTTTGTAAATGAACAGGCTTCGGCGGCAGAGGAGGGGGTTTTCTCGTCACTTCGACACCAGAGGAAGAAGCTGCTAACTCACTAGGATTGGATCTGGAAGACTTCTCTTCAACACCGTTTGCCTTTCCTCGCTTTTCTCGAGAAAACAGCGACATCTGGACCGACGTTGAAGTTTCTTCCACTAGTCTGCACTTATTGTCCGGCGTGAGGTCAAATCGCTTGCTGGCTACGGTGAACGAATCCTTCCTCATAATCTCTGACTGGTTTTCTTTCTTGCTGGCATCATTTGTCAACAACGTTCCTCTATTGAAGTCGTCGTGTTTTACCGCGGCATGCCAGTCCGAAGCGAGAGAAGAGATCCCAGACAAGTCGACTGCCTTCCAAATGTATTCTGTTGAAGCTTCATGACCATTATTGTTGTCTTCATAGTTTGAGTCTTGAGACCAGTTCACCTTCGGCACGGATCGTAGTGCTATGATCGCTCGTCGAAGGTCTTCGCCGATGACTATCTTCGAAAACTTGTCTCGAACAGGTTTAGTGAAATTCTGACCCGTCTCAGATGAGTTCTTCAAATCCAGAACATCCTCTTCGAAATCCATGATTGGCTTCGTTGATCTAATCTAATCTAATCGCTTCTGTAGCGCCGTTAGCATAATACACCAGGCTTCAATCGATGGTCGCTTCAAGTGAATCGAAATAAAAATCATAAACCGTTGGAGAAGAAGCCAGGTCGAAATCCCGTAGTTTGGCGAAACGAGAAATCATGCGACTGTGGAGAATTCAGTTGAAGCAGATGTAAAGCTACTGAATGTCACACTTTACCGCCTGGACTATCGAAGCATTTCAGTTGACATAAGATAAAAACCCTCTGCTTCTTGTCATCGAATTATCCATGTATTCATGAGGCGAGTTTCTCTGAGAATGGTTACGACAGATCAAGGATTCAAGAAGTCTTCACAGTAGACTTCAATACTCGTAGGCCTTTTGCAATAGACCTATGACCGTAGCAGACGAAAAATTGTCACAGGCCGCTTTGCAAGTGGGATTTAGACAGGCGTATTTTGCACAGACCTGTGCAGAGTCCGAGGCAAAGTGAAGCACAAAAGTCGAAGTCTTTGACGCTAAAAGAAGCGAAGTTGCTGATGATCCACTTTCGAAATTTTCTTCAAGTCAGAGTTGTGTATTTTTTGTTCCTCTTTTCGAAGAATCAACGACTTAAAGGTGCACACTCCGTTCTAAACTTCATTTATTCTGAAAAAAATAAAAAGGGAATCATTTAAACATACATCTCATGTGTAATTGTGTGTTGTGCAAAAAATTGAGTGTACTCATAAAAATTAGTTTTTCTTGGAACTTTATTGATTTGTTGAGGCTGTGGACGCCATTGTTGTTTTTACTCAGCTCGGTTGAGAAACAACATTTTGTCAATTGTAATTGTTATGCTTCTATTCGGAGAAAAAATTTAGCACTGTCCATTTTTCCAACATTGCATGTATGTATGTGTGTGTATATATATATATATATATATATATATATATATATATATATATATATATATATATATATATATATATATATATATATATATATATATATATATATATATATATATATATATATATATATATATATATATATATATATATATATATATATATATATATATATATATATATATATATATATATATATATATATATATATATATATATATATGTGTGTGTGTGTATGTAAAGCTCCAAACTTTCTCAGACCCGTTATGGATTTGGGTCAACAAACCTGTCTGTCTATCCGTCTCTCTTTCTATATATATACATACATATATGTACACAAATGTATATACATTCCACCGCAAAATAAACTGAAACATAATAACTTGTAACTGATCCACGCTCGTGGATTCAATGCGTGGTTGTCCACGCTCTACGTTAATTTTCAATGCATAACATTCAAAAGCATTTACATACACGGATCATATTAGCTAACAATATATATATATATATATATATATATATATATATATATATATATATATATATATATATATATATATATATATATATATATATATATATATATATATATATATATATATATATATATATATATATATATATATATATATATATATATATATATATATATATATATATATATATACACACTAACGGGAACTATAATGTATAGATATGCTACATGTCTAGATAGGATCCCACCAACACTAACTACTCGAATGTCAGATAAGACCAAAGTCCCACTCTTGTAGAACACGAAGCTGTAAGCACTAAATACTATACATATACAGAGACTGAGGCAAAAATGCTTATTTCATACTTGTGCATACGAACGAATAGCTTGCATGTACTTAAACCAACAGTCACGAACTAAACATGTATATATATATATATATTATTCATTCAAAAGCCTCATACCCATTGAATGAAATTATAGACTAGGCAGCAATGTGCGCTACATGGCAGCATGGCGCTGTGGATATGGCGCTGGCGAGTACAGTAAAACTGAGCAACGTCGACTGCGGTTAGTACTTGGAACCGTGACCCTCCACTGCATATCAGGTCACGTGGAACAAACTTACCCAGCCATTCAGCCCTCTGAGGTTCATACATATGTGGGTCCTAGTTGGAAAATGTTCCTTGGTTTTGGAATGCATGATGTGCATGTATCAAAGTATTCGTGAATGTGTCCATGTATGTATGCATGTATGAATATATGTATGTATGAATATACGTATGTCTGTCTGTATGTCTGTATGTATCCATGTATGCATGCATGCATATGTGTGTATGTATATGTACATGTGTATGTCTGTGTCAATGTAGCACTTTTTATGTAACTACCAATAGATTCTTGCCTTAATATTCGTATACGCATAAAGCCGACGGTCTGCAATCACATAATTTCTTTAAAACATACAGATGGAGCCACATGTGAGTGTCTGTGGCTTCCAACGATGCGTCCGTTTTCATTTAATTGCGCCTGCTTCATTGTCTAGCTTCGTGCAGCATGTATATAATAATGTAGCGCCAAATACTATGTACGGAGAAGGCCTGTATGTAGGTACAGACTTCTTGTAATTACGATGCTCGCAGGCTTATCAGGTAAGCTATAATTATATGTGTGGGTTTAGTAGCAATCATATACATATATTTGTGTGTATGGGCGCGCGTGTGTGTGCGTGTGTGCATGCGTGAGTGCGTGCGTGTGTGTGTACGCGTGCGTGTAGCAATTCTCACTGACATCGCTGTCATCGCCATTGCCATCATCGTAATCATCAGTGTTGCCAGGAGGCTTATCACTCGTGGAGACAGCAGCTGTTCGGATGCTTTCATTCCATTCGCTAAGAGAACAGATTGGCCGAGTGTTCAGGGTTAGATAATTCAGTGGCATCGATTGACTTTTCCTTTGATTTGTGGCTTCTGTCCAACTTCCTTCGATCTTTGACCCATTTTAAGTATTCGTCTTTCGTTTGGAGAAAAGTGTTGACTGGGTTCGAAATGAAGTTCATCCTCCAGATGCCTCTTTAAGTCTGCTCTGAATATAACCTCTCTTGCCTCTCTCTCTCTCCCTTCCTGTTTCTTTCGTTCTGTCTGTCTGTCTTTCTCTCTATCTCTCTATCTATCTATCTATCTATCTATCTATCTATCTATCTATCTATCTATCTATCTATCTATCTATCTATCTATATATCTATCTATCTATCTATCTATCTATCTATCTATCTATCTATCTATCTATCTATCTATCTATCTATCTATCTATCTATCTATCTATCTATCTATCTATCTATCTATCTATCTATCTTCGTTATTCATTAAAGGAACTATGGTCATTTGAAGAATTTCCCAACAACCAGTTAATAGTATCGTATCGTATTTAATAACTTATATAGCGCCTCTTACAGAACAAACTACTCAGAAGCGCTTCCAGCTTGAGAACCCCGGGGAAATAAGAACTTCTTTAAACAACGAGCTGACTCAGCTCTGTCTCCAGCAGAGACCATTGCACGAATCGAAGTCAAAAATAATGGCTGGTAATATTCTAGGTACTCTTTGCGTGTTTATATATACTCCTCAGAAAGATGCACGGGTTTTATATTCTATTCTTATCTAATCGAATATAATCTAATAACTTCTGTATCGCCGCTATCATAATGCATAAGGTATCGAACGAGGTTTTCCACTTCAAATGAAACTATAGTCGAAATAGCATTGTGTTGAAGAAGTCCACTCAAAATCCGATGGCTAAAGTAAATCCGCTTCTTCTCACAACTTGGCTATCGAGAAGCTTTCTGTTCATATTAGTGTCTGGTTTAAACAGACATTAAAATGGTATGTCTTGCATCGCACTACACCATGCAGGCCTTGAGTCTTGTTCTGCAAGCTTCCATCAGGTCATCCGGTTCTAATAAACTTTGCATCAGCGGGCGTGAGTACTACCGCTCTTTTTATGTCCACATGTATGCATGGCCTATGTATGTATGTGTGCATATATGTATGTACATGTGTACATTTGTATGTATGTGCATATGTATGTATGTATGTATATATGTATGTATGTGCATATGCATGTATGTATATATGTATGTATGTATGTATGTCTGTATGTTTATACGTATTTACGTACGTGTTATGTATTTAGACATTTAATATAGCGCCTATTAATTATCTCACCGGTGCGTTGCCCTCACTGGCCCAAGATATATTTCAGATAATTAGAAGTCGCCACTGACGAACTCTCTCCCACACGTAGAACCCAACGAACGGACGTAAACTCATTTGCCGTGACACGTTCGGCTAATAGTGCAAGAATAGTAGTTAATACATTGCTCAGATGTGGATTCCAATCACCGACTGCCTTCTAAAACTACCAACATACCTGTATCATGTACGCAAAACACGATTTCTTACCTGTAGGTCTGCCAGTTCATAGACGGCTTTTCCAGACATCCTGTCTGCTATTCACACAAACTAAACAATCATTCTAAAAACCTCAACAGTTGTGTAGTGAGGTCACCACTAAGGTCTAAGGTTAAAGGTCACTACAAATTAACCAAAACCGGACGACTTGTGCAGTAGCCTTACCCATTTATGCAAGACACCGAACACAACTGATGAAACCGACATAAGCAAACACGAAGCACATTTGAACAGCAATTGAAAGCGAAGAATCAACACCAAAGCCCAGATCATCGACCACTTGTTATATGCAGCAGCCGGCCATGCAACTGACTGTTGGAAACTGCACGTCGCCGCATCCACTGGCGAACACACATTACGCAGTCTATTGATTTCGATGCGATGGACCACGAACTGATTTTACACAATGAAATATAAATCGTGTTTAACACGTATGCATATAGATTTATCTAATGCAGACCTATAAAGCAGGGCTTCGGCACTGTGGTCCATTTTTTTTCAAAGGATAAATTTTTTTGTCGTGTCTAAGTTCCACTCATGGTTGAGAAGTCTGTTTTTTCAACATAAGTATTTTGTACTTTGTTTGATAATTCATATAGCGCCTCTCAGAGAAGAAACAATTCAGAAATGCTCCCAACATAAGAGCTCCGAGGAAATGGGTGAGTTTTAAGCCAACAAGTGTGGAAGTTGAGACCTACATTCATACATATATACTATCCTAGGACCTAGGCCTATCCTAGGCCCAACTGACATTGTTGATGCAAGCATCACGGTAGTGCACTGTGCATGCAAGCTAGCACAGCTGCATAGTTGGAGTGGTCAAAGTTCTTTGCGTTTACATCGATTTTGGTGTTAGTCGGATCTGATCACATTCTGCCACAATTCTGTCACTTTGCTTTACATACCGTAATCCATCTAGCAAAACAGACAGAAAGCCAGTCCCTCCTATAGACAAGCACAGAGGTATAGTCATCCACAGCGGCTTTCGTTCCTTAGCATCAGCATTACAAGCGCAGGCGACCAGTCCTTTCTCGATCACTGTCTATCATTGTCTGACACTTCAATTTATAGTGTATAGTCGAGGTATGTGTAGTCGATGTACCCATTGTATGTGTATACGATGTACTCATTGATAAAAATAAATAAATAATAAGAAGTCGGAGATCGAAAAGGTGGTAAAAGATTTCCGGGCGAAATGAAGTATGACCTTGCTTACCCGGCCCTTTGCAAGCTTTTGAATTCGCCATTGACCCCCTACTCTTAAAACCGTGCCGAAGCTCTTGGCTATAGGCAATGTTATATATATATATATATATAATATATATATATATATATATATATATAAACACGTACTACATTTGCATTTTGCGTGCCGCCACGATAAACAAAATGTATAGGGCTTATCACATGATCGTTGAGGAACTTTAACTAGGTCATAAATTCTCTCCATGTATATCAATACTACATTTCGATATCGTGTATCTAGAGCAATACTACTTATCTATATCATGTATCCACATCAGTACCATGAATAGGCATCTATTGCGTAGTAAATATAATGTATTGTATAACACTTCAGGTCTTACTTCTATTGTTAAGTAATTGTCAAACTAGTATGAATATTTTAACTGAAACCCGCCTGTAAACAAATTGGCATTGCAAATGAGGCAGTTTAATATTCAGCGGTAATCAATAGACGAATTTGTTTAATTTCGTAGCATATATTAACATACATACAAATACGTATCCGCGATAAATAAAGATGTTTAGTAGGAATGGTGGTCTGTCCATTCGGTAGCGCGCTCGGTCTATATTCCGACGATTGGCGGTTAGAGCCTGCTGAGCGACCCTGGACAAGATGTTCGCCCACCTTTTGTCTCGCACCTCAGAATCATAATATATTTAAAAGGTAAGTAAACCCCAGATTTAGAATTGTAAGTGTAAGCGTAATAAATGCAATAAGTAGATACTTTACATAAAATGTATTTTATGTGATGTACGTATGCTTATATGTAAGTAATTCTATCTGTCTATGTCGAGATGTGAGAATGTAAGATTGTTCTTAAGACAACTTTTATGGCGAACGTCACCTATCACTGAGGTACGTGTGAGAGGAGGCTGTGAGAGGAGGTATGCTACTGTTTAAAGCAAATCAAGCCCCGTAAACTATAAACAGGTTTTCACATCCATTAACCTCTTCTACTCGACCTGAACAACTGAAGGTCGAAAACATCCCACGGATTCGATTCGCTTCACGACGTCTCCGGTCGGTAGGGGAGGGACCCGCAGAGGGAGCGAGAGAGGGATGGATGGAGGGAGGGAGGGAAGGACGGAAGGAGGCAGAAGCAAAGTGGGGCATGGTTATAGAGCACACTAGGCTAGTGATCTGTGCCTCTATCTCAGTCGCAGATACAGTTTAATTAATGCAACATGCTAACTGAATAATAGATAATATTATGCAGGGCTATGTAGTTTTGTGGACTGTGACTTGTCTGCTTTAACCGGTTGGGGATCCATATTGGGCTTCATTGCACGAATACCCTACAACTTGTCTAATACAATGCCCCATTGTTCTGTGTAATTATCATTTTAACAACGACGTTTTATGTAGCGTCTTAAAGTAGCAAGCTACTATTAGGGTGCTTTACAATGTCATTTGTCAGCGCCAGCGCTAAGGGGTTGACGTCGACAAACATAGGGGAAGAAGGGGACCCCCAAACGCAGACGAATGGGGACAAGGGGTAAGGTTATGCCCAAGGGGCAAGTTCGCACCACACCAACTTCAGTCAAACAGCAGACAGTCTACACTACTTTGGATCTAACCTCTGACCCCAGTATCGAAATACCACACCCCGTAGCACAGTCAGCGAAGTTAAGTATGGCCTTGCTTATAACCTTCTGGACCTGCCATGCAGACACATACAAACAAACATACATACTTAAATACATACATACATATATGCATGCATACATACATGCATACATACATACATATACATGCATGAAAACATAAAAGGAAATATACATACATACATATATACAAACATACATGCATACATACATACATACATACATACATACATACATACATACATACATACGTGAGCCTACATATGTGCATACACAATTTGGGCATGTCTACATCTGAGTAGACAAAGTACTCGTGATGACTGAGATCAAAGGTTAGCAAAGTACTTGACTAAAGTGCTGAAATCGGGGATGTACGAACCGTGAG
>OZ029923.1:8592684-8672684 GCA_964023275.1 Norana najaformis | reverse complement strand
CAGAAGCCTGGGCGAACAAGCCTATCATGCAGTATGCAAGGTATCTATCTTAACACGTGTATAATTAGATAACAGTCGCATAAATATAGATAAAGGCATCAACGTGGGCGAATCATCGACCCAGGATTGGCAGATTTAGTATATCCTCAAAACACACATACATTTCATAATGTAATAAAACTGTTACGTATTCAAAACGTGTTGCTTTCAAGGGTAAATATCCTGTGGATGGGTAATACATATATAGCCTACACATGACAAATTTTGTGTAGGGTAGGATATGTTAGGGTACGGCGGGGTGGAGCAGGGTAGAGTAGGGTAGAGTAGGCTTCGTAAGATATGGTAGGGTAGGTTAGGGTTGGGTAGTATACCATATGGTTGGTTAGGGTAAGATAATGATGTGGTAAAATAGGGTACAGCAAATGAAGTTTATATCAGACATCCGTATATACATGAATATTCATACATATATTCATAAACACATACATGGATACACGCATACTTACATATGCACATAAATGCACATACACACTGCAATTTATGCAGCGCAATTTGAAAGAAATATTTCATACACACGTACATACATACATACATACATACATACATACATACATACATACATACATACATACATACATAATTAAATAAATACATAGTAACATACACACATACACAAATAAGCCTATTCTAAGCGACGTTATGCCCAAAACGTTATTGAAATATAGTCAGGTGATTGAGTAGCATAGTGAAAATACTATTATACCAACCCAATGGTTAGAGTTTCATGTCAAGTACAAGACAAAAAGATCGTGCACATGTTAAACATTTTCGAATTAACAGATTTGGGCTAAACGAAGTGTCTTACCTGGATCACTGTTGTAAGAAACTTTCCAATTTGAAGAGGGAACAAACAAAGACGAAACTTCAGCCTAAAACGTTACTGAGCATAGTTGGAACTCACTACAACAGCGTGTCTTTCACTCGCAAAACAATTCCCAGCTTTTCGCATCTCCTTCAACATCGCTGCCTCCGCAGCAAATGATGACTGATGCACTCCAAACAGACCTTCAGTTCCCACGCATCTTCCTTTTGTTTCTCTTACAGAAATAGCCCCTTCATTTCGCCAGAGACCGAATGCCTAGTGTATTAACAACGCCGTTGGCACTCGCTGCAACGTTTACGCCATCGATATTAACGAAATACTGTATTCCTGTTGTTCTCTTCGGCTGCACATACAACTGCGACCCCTACCGAGGACTATTCTAACAAGCTTACAGAAGGAGGTGTAGCACTGCTTGTCTTTAAACTGTGCCTCGGAACCTGCTTAAAGCAACGCATATATTATAAGAAGAGTTTTCAAATTGGTCTGCATGAATTGCAGGTGTGTTGAGAGTGAAGCTGATGTAAAGGTAACGGTAACATACTTTACCTTTGCATCTTCTATACACGAGCACCAGACGTAAGCAGGCGAACTGCATGCTTTTCAACTTGTATTTCTACCTTCATAGACGTCTGTGTATCTTTTCAGCTGTCTGTCTGTCGTCCTATCTATAGTTCTGCTTGTCAGGCTTTGTATCTCTCTATCTATGTTTCTATTTGTCTGTCTGTAAGTCTGTCTGTTTGTCTGTCTATATGTCTGCCTAATCTTTATAGAAGCAATTTAATGCATCTTTAGTCCACTGTTGTCAGTTTGCTTGAATTGTATAGACATGCGTGAGCTGATGGAGTTGGTACTGAGTCTGGTAGCAGCAACTTTCCACTGCTCTCGAACGATGCCAACTAAAGTCTGACAGGCGAATCTCATAATAAATGAACTGTAGCTAGCAAGACACGAGGAATCAAATCTAAACAGCTTTAAATATATCACGACGCTGACGAAAACACGATTAGGAATTTTTCGAGATGTACTGTACACTAGTTCATTTTTTGGGTGCTCAGTAACCTAGTCTGGCCTGTCAATCGAGCGGTCTCGGGTTCAAAACCCCGCCAGGAAAGAGATATTTTACAAATGTTGTCCCAGTGGCGCCCCTGGCGAAATCAGCTACAATATGAGCAATTCGACCGCACACCGTCGACAGAACGATCATATGGCCAGGCAAAGGACTGGCTCATATGCCGAGGCTAAGAAAAAGAAGTCGCTAACACATCACGAAAGATATGCTACGCTAGTTGGGATTGTATGTGTTGTGCTACCTGTTGCTGCAGTGTATCACAAGACGAAGGGTGTTGTATAAAATACATTTACATTACATTGCACTGCGTTGTTATGGGTTTTCCAAAAATAAAAACGTCAATCCAATGGTGGCGATCTAATTAAAACCAATTATTTTTTCATAATATTTTAAACCGTTCATGCTATTAATATGTTTGTTTGGAACATTTAGTCGATCAAAATAATAGGCTTAGTGGACTTGTGTCTTAGTATATCTAGTAGGCCTAGTGGGTCTATTGGGCTTAGTGGGCCTAGTAGGTCTTGTAGGCCTGGTAGGTCTAGTGGCCTTAGCAGGCCTTGTAGGCCTAGTGGGCATGAACGTGGATCGAAGCATCAATTAGTTTTGTCATTCTCTGCTATCGTTTCAATTTCTCTTTTATGCTCCTCCTGGGAGACACTTGCAAAAATTCAATATCATACACCAGCAGAAACTGATCTTATACACAGTCCAACTCACCCACCCAAACCTCACCCACTCACCTACCCAAACCCCACCCATTCACCCACCCAAACCTCACCCACTCACCCTTCAAAACCCCACCCACTGACTCATCCACCATTTAGAGGCCATACACAAACACACAGACATCTGAGAGGCAGAGACAGATAATTGAGAAAGCAGCCATGACAATTCGGAAAGCCGAGTGAAGTGGAGCAGTGGCCACCCAAGCTATGTTCCATAAATCTAGTCATTGTTGTAGGTTGATTTATAATGTTATTTTTCTGCGTCAGAAATTAGTAATGCTTTTTTCTGTGCCAACAATTTATTGTTAGCACATGCATGATTTAGAACAGCGGACAACAGCATTTTATTTTGAATCGCTAGATGTCACCTGCTGAGCGAGAATCCAAAACGAGGATATCCAAACAGTGAAACATCCTGAGTCTTTTAGAAAATTTCAAGAGAGCACTGAACATCAGTTTCACTGCCTTAATTTGACTGCAAGTAACTGTTAATACACCTCTGAATATTGGCAAGAGAGAGAGACAGAGAGATAAAAAGACACTCAAAAGGTATGCGAACATCAAAGCTGACTGAGAACACAGCTTTTCCAGACAGTATTTGAATAGAAACACATTTAATGACGCATTAACTATAAAGCCAACATACATCAGCCTAGTCATGCTTCTGCCTTCGGATCAGTTGCTATTGAAAGTCGAATCTGCTTCTCTGTGTACTAAATATCTTTGTCTAGTGTATATAGGCCTACCTTGGATTTAAATGCTCAGTTATATAGAAGTCTATATTGTCCTTTTCTCGAGGCGTATTAGGGCGTGCTTATGCGTACGAAGTGGACAGGTTTGGGCTTAGATTTGGGCTCAATCCGAAGAAGGCTAAGACATAGTTCAATTAACCCGTTTCTCTCGTTCGTGTTTATCCTCTTGTCCAATGGACATGTATGTGTACGTGTGTAAGCTAACGTATGCAGATAAATAAATATTTATCTGTGTGGTCGCCTTTGTGTGCATGCATACAGACACTGGTGTACATGTCGGTGCTTATGTACAGCACAGATGAGTAATTTTATAATAGTTAGCCAATAGGCTTAACAGAAACTTTGCGGATTACTTTTGAGTTTTGTTCATGCGTTTGCGAATTTGTGTTGATGCTGCTTCAAACGAAACCGGAAGATTAACTGTGGATGGTGTTAGTAATACTTTGTTGAGAGTATTACGACCCGTCTTGAGGATAGACTTGAAGCCCCCCCCCCCCAATCGCTACTGTTGAGGAGGAGAGAATGACCTTCCAAAGTCGGTTCATCTATATAAATAAATATAACACTACATGCACGAAGTTCTGGACTGAAGTAACTTCAGGTGCGCAAATTAAGATCACCTGTAGTGTTTCTAAATTTTCATAACTCAGACGAAGGACTAAGAAGGTAAGTGTGCAAATAAGGCCACATTAATAGTTTTGACTAAGATTGCGACATCTTAAGATCGAAGTAACATATATTCGCTGAAGAACTTGGGCGGTGATCATTATTTTCAAGAAAATAAATTTTTAGAGATTGCAAACGATAATTTAGCATAGAATATCAGTTTATTTCACAGAGGTAAAAAGGACAGGTTAAGCACAGTAGATCGTTGTTCTCTAATGTTTAGTATTAGGAATATATGTGAATAAGTCAAACACTGTTTTAAAGATATAAATTTTGAACATTATTTTAAAGCAGGTATTTCATTTTTTTCTGCCCAAGTTTCGAAAACTGTTCCGTTTAGAAGAAACATTATCCAAGCAGCTGGATTGTTCTTGCTGTGTCGGAAATTCAGCCTCAATACCTTTCCCCTTAGACATCTATTGATATAGGCACATCATAAGAAATATTTACCTTAACTTACCTGACATCAGTTTTGACATAGCCCATTTCTAATGCGGCATGTAGAGACAAGATTCGGAGATCATTTAAAAACTCCAGTGCATTTAGACTCGGCAGTCAGCAACCCTTTGGAGTACATACGGATGTATAGTAGCATACAGATAAGGCCGGTTCCCCGGGGATAATCCAACCATGTCCCCTTCTATTTCATTTAGGGAGCTACGCCACTGAGTCATCCAAAATCTGTTTCTGCGAGGTATGCCAACAGAAATAGTAAAGTATAAAATCGGTTATAATAGCACTGGAAAAGAAAATACAGGAGGTTATATAGGAAAATGAAGGCGAAAGAGTCGCTCAAGGAAGTTGGTGAAAGAGCTTCAATTGGGAAAAACAGCCAGATAGGTTTTAGGAAACTGGCTGAAAAAGGTGAAAGACTAAAATGTTGATGATACTTTTTGTCGACTTGAAGCTTTGAAACTGGGTCCAAAAGCCTCGAGGACTAAAACTATAGTCAGAATGTTTTACCATATAGTAAGTCACTTAAACCAAATTATAATTCACCCTATTTATACTCAACTGTTGAATTCGCTAGTATATAAAGAAACCCAACGTAGAATACTTAGAAAATGCTTATGTAGTCTGCATAACACCCAACCACAAAACAAGGACATGTACAACATTCTTCACACTTAAAAGGGTCGAGCAATTAAAGCTCAGACACGCAGCATATACGAGAACCCTACTGCGACCGATTGCACGATGTAGCTGTCCAAGTCAACGCCGAACAAGAATTCGTGTGACCTTCGAATGCGTTGGTCTTACATTGGAATAACTTGGATAACGTAACATCCCGAATACAATTAGCTTAGCCTCGCATAAGTATGAAACGGCAATTTAAGTTTGTTTAATGATGCTTTAAGGCCCAAGATTTTACGCTTCATTTCGATTTAATTTCGTATAGAATCGATCCGTTAGCATTTAATAGAAGTCCAAAGATTATTAATGACCGATCGATGTCTGCAGCGGTTGATAATTTCTGGGTCCAAATAATACAGAGCCTGATTAAGTAGGAAAATTAACACCTAAATTATACTTGACCCACATGTACGACCAAGTTCTGGCACAGCACAAGTTGCTGTAGAATCGCCAACCCGCTTCGAATTAATGTCTTGTTATATGGCTTTTGTAGGTGGTCCGAAAACTCACAGACAGTTTGTTAAGCTATAAAACACGAAAACGTTGGCCTACTTTCAGACACTGTATGATTTTTAATTTAGTCAAACAAAGATGTTTGGTTGCAAACCAATGTCTAATTTAGTCTAATTGCATATATGGCGCCATTATCATAATGCACAGGCCAATCTGTGGTTGCTTCAAGTGAAATTGGAGTCGTAAAAGTCGTAATTCGTTGGAGAAGCCTGGTTGAAATCTGAGAGATCAGGCTACGGTGGGTAAGCAAGTTGAAAGGGATGAGTCCTAAGCTTAAACCTTAATGACATTGAAGAACAAAGCGCAGAGAACTGTGACAATGTTGGTCAGGATAGTTGATGCAAGTAAGTAAGAGCAAGTAAAGTTCCCATGTCCCGCGGGGAACATAGGTTGATTTAAATGCAGTAAACTTACCTCGCGAACCATACGATACGGTGTTAGGCTTCATGCACTTCCTAGCAGCTATGCCTACATTCACAGCATTCTGGCCGCGTTGATAGTTGCTCACACATTAACTTATATCGCGCAAAATCAATAGAAATCTGTTAAAGGTTTACAAATTGCAGGCCTACGGCGTTTCCTCAACATGATCGGAGTGAAACAGATGAGCAGACTCTCTACGGTCAGCCGTCCTTGTGCCTTGCACGTGGCTCTACTTGTCTTGATTGTCGTCGGTGTCTGTTGCCCGTGTGGCCCAGGGAGAGGAGCCGCGTCCAGCCGTCGGTCGAAGAGAAAGATGACACCCCTGATCTTCAAGCAGCACCTGCCCAACCTTCCTGAGACTAGCCTTGGAGCGAGTGGAACACCGGAAGGAAGGATCCGCGCCAGGGACGATCCAAGGTTCAAGGAACTCGTCACCAACTTTAACCCGGATATTGTGTTCAGGGATGACGAGGGAACAGTCGAGGACAGGATCATGACGCAGGTATATCGCCAGATTAGCAATTTAACAGCCGTTGTTTTATGGCAAGGTATATTGTAATCGATAACCTACGGACAAGGCAGTAATAACCGAACATTAATATAAGGCATAATACCTTAATTTTTTAAAACTAAACCCTCACTTAACTTACCTTAGCATTTATTTACTCCGCCTTATCTTACCCTTATTTTTTTACCTTACATTATCTTTATTATTCTTGCCTTACCTCAACGCTAGGCTATTTAGATGGTTAAGATCTTGAAGCCGAAATGGCGCGGTCGTAACGCCTACCTAATTTTGTCTTGGTCGCGAAAGCGTTGTAAGGACCGGTTGAAGGCCCTGGCGACGGCCGTGATGACCCACTGGCCTGGCCTCAGACTGCGAGTGGTCGACGCCTGGAAGGACGGCAGGCAGGGCGGTGACCCTCCCGAATCGCTTCACTATGAAGGCAGAGCCGTCGATATTACGACTTCAGACCGCGATCGATCCAAGTACGGGATGCTGGCACGACTGGCCGTCGAGGTCGGCTTCGATTGGGTCTACTATGAGTCCAGGAGCCACGTACATTGCTCCGTCAAATCAGGTACAACTGCTATGATCGTAAAGGCATTTACCCTAACAACTAGGCTACATTTACTCTATAAGTAGGTAAGGTAAGGTACATTGCTCCGTCAAATCAGGTACAACTGCTATGATCGTAAAGGCATTTACCCTAACAACTAGGCTACATTTACTCTATAAGTAGGTAAGGTAAGGTACATTGCTCCGTCAAATCAGGTACAACTGCTGTGATCGTAAAGGCATATACCCTAACAACTAAGTTATATTTGCTGTGATCGTAAAGGCATTTACCCTAACAACTATAGGTATTATTTACTCTATAAGTAGGTAAGGTAAGGTACATTGCTTTGTCAAATCAGGTATAACTGCAATGATTGTAAATATATCTACTCAAGCAGGTAGGTAAGGTAAGGTTGATTGATCCGCCAAGCCAGGTAGATAACTAGGTAGCAGTGATCATAACTGCATTTACCCTAACAAATAGGAAAGGTACACTGCTCCGTTAAATTAGGTATAACTCCAGCTATAGTAAATATATTTAGTCTGACAAATAGGCATTGCAATGCAAATGTACACAGTTCTTTATATATGTCTATATCCAGACACCTTGTATAGCGCCTTTTTTACCTGACAAACAGTCTACCTAAGCCAGTCTAAGTTGTGCTGAAGTTCATCGAGAATAGAAAGGGCGATTAATAAATAGCAGTTATTGTTAATGTGCTTACTCTGATAACAAAATTATATAAGGTAATTTGCTTCATAAAGTCATTTACACCTAAGTAGAAATGATGGGATATGTATATACCTTGATAAATAGGTAAAGTAAGGTACAATCGCTCCGCCAAGTCGGATAAAACCGAGACGAAATAAAGATAGATGTAATACGTAACCTGATCAAAAGGTAAGCTAAGGTTTAATTTTCTTTCTATGCTCTTGTAATCGGCTTATGTAAGTAATAAGTATGTATACAAAGATTAATATTTCGCCATTAGCTAAGGTACACTGCTTAGTCAAGTCACGTGACGTCAAATCAGTTGTTCTGTTAGCATCAAGTGGTCGTCACTGACTTGTTGTTTAAAGCGAGAGGTTTCTTTGGTTCTTATACTAGAATCTGAGAAGATTACCCAACGCTTAGTACCAACTGACATCTATGCAGTAATTAACAGATGGATAATTTTTATCATTTCACAAAAACATGACTGCCTCAATTAAGTTAGAACAATGCGTTTTTTATTTCAACAGAAGAAAAGGTTTGTGCAGCCAAAAACATCAGCCACTTTTTAAACATGTCTGACATCCGGTTATTTTTTTATCGTTTTAGAAAGTTCGATTGCAGCTAAGTACGGAGGATGCTTCCCAGGCTCAGCATCTGTCCTTGCTGAACATGGACACCGCTTACAAATGTCGCACCTATCTGTTGGGGACAGAGTTTTGAGCGTCGATCAACAGGGGGCGTTGCAGTACAGTGACGTCGTCACGTTTCTTCATCGTGACGTCTCTCAACGAATGACGTTTCATCGCATACGTTCTGCCGAGGGCCATGACCTCACGCTGACCCCGGATCACATGATATTTACTGCGAGGACACCTGGCGGAGAACTGGACTGGTACGCGCCAACCTTTGCAGCAAACGTCAAGCTCGGAGATTTCCTTTATTCGGCCAACGCCACAGACGCAAAGCCGCGCGTTGTAAGGATTGTCAACGTGTCCACTGCGGTCAAGGAAGGCGTTTACGCCCCGCTGACAAGTCATGGTTCAGTGGTCGTCGACGGACTAGTGACTTCCTGCTACGCTTCATTTAACAATCAGTTTACTGCTCATATATCTATGCTTCCTGTGAGATTCGCATATTACTCCATCGGTCATGTTTTATCACGAAACTTTACGGGGATTCGTTCTTCAGCTGAGGGTGTTCACTGGTATGCCAGGTTCTTGCATCAGTTAGCGAACCTGTTTCTCCCCAAGCATTTCTACTATGGGCCTAAGAACGCGAAGACGAGGAAATTTCATGCAGGGCCGTCTTATCCATTAGACACAGTAGGTACTGTGCCTAGGGTCTACGAACTTTACAGGGGCCTACGAAAGTCAAAAATTAGATATTGAAAAAATACATTTATTGATTGACCCGAAAATAGAAAAATGGAAAAATATTTAATAACCTTAAAGTTTATACTGAAAACAGCTTAAGTTAAGCTGTGCTACATTAACTTTGCGGCTCTTTGCATCAGCAAAATCACATATAATGTCCTCAAATGTCAATTCCCGCATGAAGTCGTTTTCAGTTGAAAGTAGTGCAAGAGAAGATAGACGTCAAGAAATAATGTGAATGTGTTTAGCTCTAATGCAGCAGAGTTGGCAGTTGGGGCCTACGAATGCGAGAGTGCCTAGGGCCTACGACGACCTTAAAACGGCCCTGATTTCATGAAACCTTCCCTTAGACTGTTCCTGTGAAGCGACTTAAAGCAAGTCCGACACTCACAGTTGCTTCGCGCATCAGATTCAAATGCCCTTGGCGCATAATAAATGCACTAATAATAAAAATAATAATAAAATAATAATAATAATAAGGGATTTTTATAATATGTACAAATTACACGGATAGCAGGGCAACGATAATACATCATAAAATGAAGTTTTCAAGAATAGAGATAGAGCATAAAATAGCTTAAAAAAATAGAAAAAGATAAAAAAAGATAAAAAGATAGAGCAGCGTGGCATCGCTGGGCGTTTACACCCATCAAACAGTATCAACCTACCTCAATTTCATTAGTTAGATAGCCACTTGTGCGAAGCTTTCTAGAGGTCCTTACAGGCGTTATATTAAGTGCATTTATATCCAGCCCACCGTCATACATGTAATGATAACAGGAGAAATATTACCAGAGTAATAATTATAAAATTATCAGCGACATACCACTCACAAGAAATACCGACCACCCCGGACGAATGCCCGCTCAAAGAGGACGTCGTATCGCCGCGCACCAAGGACGTATGTTCGAGCACCTGTTAGTAAATGACCTCATTTTTTTCTAAGATACTGCCATCTATCGATTCGTTTCATATCTCGTAAGACTACATTCACCTATTAGTGTCACGAACTCGGGTCTCATATCCGATCCAGATTCCTGCAGTCATCATCATCATCATCATCATCATCATCATCATCATCATCATCATCATCATCGTCATCATTATTATTATTATTGCTATTACTATTACTATTATTGTTACTTTTATTCCTATTAATTTTATTATTTAAGAAGTTTTAACAGATACAAGTTAAAATTCATTAGTGTACGTTTTACTATGTTCATCTTTAGAAGAAATTACTGCAACTGTAGAAACTAGATGCACTAGCATTCTAAATTACTGTAGCCCGAGCACATAAAGAACTATATGAGACATATCTGATATAAAGTAATTAGATTCTTATTAATTGGCCAATTATTGTTATTTACAGCGCGTTCCTCATGAAAACCGAGCTTGCTTACTGTATCTGCATCGCGCTAGATATGCCTAATTGGACACAGCTGCCAAGCAACGAATTTTCCTATTCTGCAAAAGGCAGTTGCCAAGCAACAAGTATCCCTTCTTTTCGAAATCTAATCACCAACGCATCGGATTGCTAACAAATTGCGTAGTAATTCTTTAAATGTCCTCTATGCTGTCCAACTGAGACTCCGTTAGGTCATATTTAGTTTCGAGGTGATTCAATCCGCAATCCACGACCCAGACTCTGGTATTCGGAACGGCGTTATTTGTGTCTGTAGGAACTTCACCGATTGTAGAAACCGTATCCTGAACACATGCAATAGATCGGTAATTAACTTCACACGTCGGGCAAACTGGAAAATTATAACACAGAGTTAAATAAAAGGAAATAGTTATAAATAGGCTTTATAATTATAACTCCAGTTAGTCTAGTCTAGGCATAGAGAAAAATACTGGGCTTTTGAGAAGTCAAATGGCGAAATATTAATCTTTGTATACATACTTATTACTTACATAAGCCGACTACAAGAGCATAGAAAGAAAATTAAACCTACGACAAGCACAAAGAAATATTTAAGCTTATAGCCCTACATCAAGCGCATGCGAAAAATTAATAACTAAATAATATTTTAAAATTATTATTATTAGCTTGAGTTAAGCACATGAGCAGCTATCCTAATATAGCTTACGCCAAGAACATCAAAAAATTAAAAGCCTTCGCCTGGCACCTAAGACACCAATTAGCTTACGTCAAGCACACAAAAACTTGAAAAGACTTTGAAAGCTTACGCGAAAGAAACAAGAACAATTAAAAGCCCGCTTCATACACAGTAACAAGTGTAGGTCTATAAGTCAATAACACAGAGTCTTTAGAGCAAGCAATATTGAAGACAGAGAAGGGTTTATAAGCATTCGTCATGCCTCGGTTTTGCTAAATGAGATTCTTTAATCGAGTGTGCAGCAGCTTGTTATGTTTACTTACGAATCCTCGGATGACTTTCCCGAAGACGACATGGTTTCCATCAAGCCATCGAGCTTTGGTAAGTAAGATGAAGAACTGCGAGGCGTTGGTGTCTCGACCGTGGTTGGCCATTGCAACCCATCCGGGAGAACGGTGGGTGAGTATGAAATTCTCGTCGTTAAATCGATCACCATAGATGCTCCTTCCTTCAATACAAAGCCAATGGCATTTGCAATCTCAGCGTCTTGCTTCCTGCACTATAAATAGGCAGGTAATAATAATAGCAGTAGCAGCAGCAGTAGTAGTAGTAGTAGTGGTAGTGGTAGTAGTGGTAGTGGTAGTAGTAGTAGTGGTAGCAGTAGTAGTAGTTGTTGTAGCGTGATCGTATGTGTGTTTACTCATGTTATGGTATGGTCATGTGATGAGGAGAGAAGAGGAAAATTGCATCAAAAGAATTATGACAGCAGAGGTTTATGGACGCCGCAGTCGGGGAAGACAAAAGAAGAGATGGGAAGACATGATTCAACAAGACCTAAAGCTCCTCAGACTGAAGAAAGAAGATACTGGAGATAGAAACAAATGGAAAAGAAGGATTCATGTGGCTGACCCCTTCCCTAGGAGGGATTAATTCCAGCCAGAAGGAAGAAGAAGAAGATGTGTGTTTACTCATGTTAACCACCTGTGCCATTATTTTCTTTTGGGGCAAAATTTAATGTAGTTTCTAGAATGCTGACCTCCTGTGCCATCTCCTTTCGTGATGTCTCCCATTTGAATGAGTAAGTCAGGAACAATTCGATGGATCGGAGTGTCTTTGTAACCCAGATTAGTGACAACACTTTTCAGTTTCTGTCAATGCACAATACACAAGATGTGACGAGACGTGTGGTTGAAGAAGCACAGAAGTCATGTGAAATTAATTTTATTTTTCGGCTGATTCGAAAGCAAGAACAACGCAGTAAGGTAAGGTAAGGTAAAATCAGGTAAGATATGACGAGGCAACTGTCAAATCTGGATAGGCTGTGCGTGTGTGCTGGAAACTCATGTCTTGACTTTTCTCGTTATTCAAGCACTGCGCTTATTTTTACTAATAAAATTTTTGTTCTTAATGAACTTTAACATGATTTTACTATTCATTTTAACATCATCAACTACTTCTATAGGCTAGCGTCTAGAGCACGTGTGATTAGTTTCCTCTGAAAAGACTTGTAATTGTAATCATGACAGTTTAAGCAGCATCGTCAGTACAAGGTACTTCAAGGGTGCTTTACAATGTCAAATGTCGGCACGCACAAGAGTCCAACAATAAATGATAAATGGATGATGTACAAAATCAAAATCAAATACTGATACTACTAGAGTTAGACAGTAAACAGAAAATTTTAACTGTTAGTAGGTAATAGATGGGATCTCAAAAAGTCTGTTTAAAAGACGCTTCATGTAACGATTACAATTAAAATAAGGCAAGGTTAGATTACATAATGTAACGTAACTTTAGGTAAGGTATGGTAAGGCTAGGCAAGGCGTGGTAAGATTAAATAATGTAACGTAACTTTAGGTAAGGTATGGTAAGGCAAGGCAAGGCGTGGTAAGAAGGTAAGGTAGGATAAAATCATACAAATTCAGGTCAGATCAGGTCAGGTAAGGTCACGCGTATCGGGTGATGACCCATTTGTTTTCTACCATCGTTGTCCTTGATGTTGAATTGGCTATGAACTCGAGTTGGCGCTAATGAAGTCTTGATTAGACTGTGTTCACGGTTGTCAGATCTGCCAGCTGAAGTGCGGAGAGGACAACGGTTATCAAACAACCAGACAACCTTCTGTTGCAGGTTGCATAACTCAACTAACTCAACAACCTGGTGCACATCGGGCGTGCGAAGGTGAAAGGGCGTTGCGTAAGTGCAAGCGCCCGAACGGGTGTCAAAAAAGGTCAAACGGTCGAAACATTAGAAGGTGATCGATATACGATCAAAGGCAGTTCCATTAAGAGGAATAATAGAACTCGGCGTGTCTTCGATATCACACCTTGGCATCGAGCATAAAGCTCAAGTGGCTAAAAGCAGTTGGTCTTTTGCATTCCTTCGTCGCTCGCGGTGCCGCTGTTGTTTGCCAAGCGCTGATGAAAACATCGGCGTCGGCAAATAGCGAACACACGAACATTAGATGTGCATTTCCTCTCAGATATACTAACTCGTCAACATCAACAGGCAAACTTTTATAACGCATATATTTATAGTTTCATTTTACCAGCATACTCGGGCATAAAATAAAACTACATAAGAGTGTACTGTATAATATATTTAAAGTGTCACTATCATGGATCATTTGTATATTACATAATATATATATATATATATGTATATATATATATATATATTACGGATCATTTGAGCAGCGATTGCAGAGTATTAGAATAAAATTATTGAGCTTTAGCCGTCAATTTTTTCAAGTGTGCGTTTGTGAGTAAGAACTAAACCTTTTATAGAATTGCACAACCGAATTTTCAGCATTGAAAACTGTGTTACTTGCATTTAAACAGTGACTATACTCAACACCCGGCTATTAAGAACGTGACCATTTAGATAAATGTTGATGTTAGAATCAAGCATTAAGCATCGTGGTATTTGGAAGTTGTTTCTACATTGGATAATTCAACAGCTTAGTCTGAATTTTTTCAATATTGACCTTTGAGTGTTGAGAAGCTGAGTATTAAACATTTTGAACAACCATTATAAGTGGGTTTTCATACCTCAAACATTATATTTAGCCCTAGCATTGTCTTTTAACATAACTGAACTGAGTACATCGTTATAATGTACAGCGCCATTTTTTCGGCCTCGGCCGTGTTATGGCGCTTTATTATTATTATCATTATTATTATTATTATTCAGTGCCTTTGAGAGAGTTCCGCAAGGCGTTACAAACACACACACACACACACACATCAATGCATATAAAACATCTAGATATGTGGATACGTGTATAGTATTAACGCTTACTATTTGAATATTTACATAGCGCCACAATTAGGTTCTTTCAGAGGTTGTCTGCTGTATGCAGAGTGACAATTCTGGAAAACGTGACACCTGTTATCGTAGATCGGTTCTCCCACGGACCAATTTGCTAGAGTTTGCTGATGACAGACTAGTTATTTACATGTTCTCTCTCTCTTTCTCTCTATCTGTCTGTCTATCTATCTGTCTGTCTGTCTGTATATCTGTCTGTCTGTCTGTCTATCTATCTATCTATCTCTGTCTCTTTGTCTGTTTCTCTCTATTTCTTTCCTTCTGTCTCTCTTTCGGTTCTGAGTCTGTATGCATGTCATTCTCTGTCTCCACTATCTGTCTATCTCTCTGGGCTATTTCGGTTTCTGCTTCTGCCTCTCTGGCCCCACGCCTTTTCTGACCCTTTATCCTTCTCTGTCTCTGTCTATGTCTCTGCCTGTTTCTCTCTGGCTTGGTATACGTGGCTCTCTTTCTCCTCGTTACCTCCCTCGCTTAGCAACAACAGAGGCATGCTGAGTGCAAATAGAGTCGTATGGAATTTTGAATCAACAGCTGTCATGAAGCTCCGTACCTATACCCTCCCTCCATCCCGTCCTTCCTCCTCCTTTCCTCCCACGCTACACCGAGATTCAGCAGCAGAAGCACAGCATCGTCAACGGCTTATAATGGCCGCGTTCTATCGATCGATATTTAGTTAGCGCTGAAATTTGATAGTGCGCCACTATCAACACCGATTCTGCATTCAACACAATGGTATCCGCTGCCGCTGACATGCCAGTCTCCCTATGTCTGTCTTGGCGTCTACTTGTGTGTGTGTCTCTGTCTGTATGCTTCCGGGTATCCATTATAGTCTTAATGCATCATTTAGTATGCGCTATTCTTTCTATCTGTCCCGTGTATTGTCCATCTCGTTTCATCGTTCTTTTCTGTCTGCTTTTCACATCTTCGTGCATGCAAGTATGTATGTATGTATGCATGTATGTATGTGTGTGTTGATGTCTATATGTATGCATGTGTGTATGTGTATGTCTGTATCTATGTATGCATGTATGTATGCATGTATGTTTGTGTATGCATGTATGTATGCACGCATGTATGTATGTATGTATGCATGTATGTTTGTGTATGTATGTATATATGTATGTATGCATGTATGTATGCATGTATGTATGCATGTATGTATGCATGTATGTATGCATGTATGTTTGTGTATGTATGTATGTATGTATGTATGCATGTATGTTTGTGTATGTATGTATGCATGCATGTATGTATGTATGTATGCATGTATGTATGTATGCATGTATGTATGCATGTATGTATGTATGTATGTTTGTGTATGTATGTGTGTATGCATGCATGTATGTATGTATGCATGTATGTATGTATGCATGTATGTATGCATGTATGTATGTATGTATGTATGTATGCATGTATGTATGCATGTATGTATGCATGTATGTATGTATGCATGTATGTATGCATGTATGTATGTATGTATGTTTGTGTATGTATGTGTGTATGCATGCATGTATGTATGTATGCATGTATGTATGTATGCATGTATGTATGCATGTATGTATGCATGTATGTATGCATGTATGTATGCATGTATGTATGCATGTATGTATGCATGTATGTTTGTGTATGTATGTATGTATGTATGTATGCATGTATGTATGCATGTATGTATGCATGTATGTTTGTGTATGTATGTGTGTATGTATGCATGCATGTATGTATGTATGCATGTATGTATGTATTCATGTATGTATGCATGTATGTATGCATGTATGTATGCATGTATGTATGCATGTATGTATGCATGTATGTTTGTGTATGTATGTATGTGTATGTATGTATGTATGCTAGCATGTATATATGTGTGTTTGTATGTGTATCTCTGATTCTTCCACAGTTTTCTCCCTTCCATACTTCCGTTTTATTTCACTGCCCGGTTCTGTCAGTTCTCTCACATCATTAAATTTTACCTGTTTCAGCTTAATTGCCCACCGTAGCTCGACTTCTGCTTTCTCTGACTTAAAGGATTTCGAATTTCGACCGGTCTTCTTTGATGGGTTGAGATTTTTGCTAAGAGTTCACTACGAGACCACCGATTTATGCTTTATGCAGTATAGTAATGGCGCTATAGAAATGTTTAGATTTGATCACGCTAGATTAATTCTCTTTGCATTCACATTGCATCAAGTCGTTCCTGCATTTTTACACTTTCTTCTTTCTCGTCTAGTTTCTCACTTCTTCATTTTGCCCCCATTCATCTCTGCACCTCCTTTCCCTACTTCCTTCTCTCTACTTATCCGGATATTCCCTAACTTATGCTCGGAAGAAAGAATGGAAGGAATGACAGAGAGACAGACAATCCGACACCCATACAGACAGACACACAAGCAGACATTAGTGTTCGGTTCGCTAAGCAGGTCAAGGTCACTCAGAGGACAGATAAAACATTCGCCAACGACGTCGTAAGAGTCGAGAGCAGACGGCACAACACAGAAGAGAGTAAGAGGTATTATGGGGCTTTCAATGTCCTGTCTACACAAAGGCACGACTTTGGCCGACCTTCGGTGGCATAAATAATCCGTTGGATGGCCACAGGGACCGGCGCAAGCAAGATCCAATGCACGATTGAATGAATGTGCAACGGTGCGTGACGCGAAATCAGTATGTCGGCCAATCGTATTGGAACATTCGGGACTGCTGATTCAATTCCAAATGTTGGCATTTGTCCTTAGCAAGAATCGTTATTCCTCGCGGGGATTCTCGTGAGTCAATTGCCTCTTAGAACTGGCCACGATCTGACCTTGACTGGAACTCGTTGCTTGGCGAATGTACCTGCTTCCAGACAGTGATTGGACGCAGCGGCTGGAAAAGATCTCTCGGCTGGACCATAATGTCGGGGGAAAAATGCATCCCAGTGGCGATGGTGTGAGTCAGGGAGGAACGGACGGACGGATTGACGGAGGGAGGGACGGACGGACAGATTGACGGAGAGAGGGACGGAGGAGGGATAGAGGATGACGAGAGAAGGACTGAGGGATGGAGGGACGGAAGGACGGAGGAATGGATGGACGGACGGAGGGACTGAGGGACGGAGGAAGGGAAGGACGGAAGGAGGAAGGGAGGGACGGAGGGACGGACTGAAGGATGGAAGGAGGAACGGAGGGTCGGAGGAAGGGAGAGACGGAGGGACAGAGGGATAGAGAGACAGAGGAAGGGAGGGACGGAGGGAGGTACTGAGGGATGGAGGGACGGAATGAGGGACGGAGGGACGGAGGAGATGAATTAGAGAATGTCGGTTATATCTCAGGTGCGTTGTCTTACCCTGTTTCTTCTTTTGATGCCTTTAACAAGACCGGCAAAGTTCATGACTGTCATGGGGGCTGTCTCTCCAAACAGAGCGATCGTGAATCGACCCCGGAAGTTCTTTCCCGGGCCATCAAAGTCCTGCACCACCACCTCGAACCACGCCTCGTCGGTGACCGTATACAAGCCGCAACTGACCACGGTCAGCTGGCTGACCACGACCAGTATAAACAGCAGGCAGAGAACCAGTGGATGTGACATGTTATCCGGATCCTAAAAAGTAAGGTCACTTTGTACACAGATGGTTTCTCTCTAACAAAGAGCGATGTAAAGTTGGAACTGAAATTCAGTGACTGCGTGAACAATTACTATATACCTGTTTACATTCACTTCCGGTCAGTGTTGTGTCTGAGTTAAGTAATGAGTGAATGCTAAATGTGATTGATAGACATGTAGTCCAGCTTCACGGCTTGCTTTTGATTACAGGCTTTATAATTACAATTTACTTGAAGTTTACTGGTTAACAGGAAATAATCAGGTGCAACGTTGCCTGTTTAGCTTTTTGAACCTTGTTCATTTGATAGCCAGCTGCTTTCCCTCTTGTTAGCTTTTGAGGAATTTTTCAAACTGCTGTCTCTCATTTTACACTTTGTGAGGCATTTTCAGATCATGGCCACCTGCTGTCTCTCTTAAACATTTTGAGGCATTTTTAGTTGATAGCCACTTGCTATCTCTTGTTTTAGGGTTTTTGATTCATGTTCAGTTAATTAATATTTTAGCCAAGTTCAGCTGATGGCTACTTTATGTTTCTTGTGTTAAGCCTTAGGATCCATGTTCCATTGATAGTAAATTTCTATTTGTTGTATTAACCTTTATGAGACATGTTCAGTTGATAGCCACTTGCTATCTCTGGCGTTAACATTTTATGAGCCATGTTCAAATGATAAGCACTATCTGTCTGTTGTAGTTAGCTTTATTAGCCATGTTCAGTTGTTAGCCACCTTTAGAACCAAGTTCAGTCGGTAGGAGCGTTGTCTCTCGTCTTAAGGTTCTTAGGCGAATTACAGTTGATAGCCACTTCCTATATCTCGTTTCTGTCTGCTTTTCTCTCTCGTCTGTTTGTACTTATTGCTCTGTGTCTTACTTCATCACATTGTCTCTGTCACTCTGTTTCTCTCGCTGTTTCTCTCCTATCAGTTGGAAGTGTTACCTTAAAAACGAGTCCAGTCTGATCGGCGTCCACCTAAATTGATTGTTAAGCTAGCGACAGTCGGCCTAGTCAGTTCAACAGATCCTCTGAAAGTAGATTAGCAACGAAAATTGTTTGGCCGAAGGATATACTTACCCGTGTAAATATCTCGTAAGTCTTTTCCGAAACGGAACCTTTCAGGTGATCAATGGTTTCCTAGACTGATTACCTGTACAGGTCCCCCCCATCCGACAGCCAGCATCAGCAACTCACGTGGCATTGTTCCGACCAGGACGTGGCATGCCGCCCGAGACTATAGGCTGATCAGAGCACCGTATGCGGCCGACATGAAGCTTGATTTGACGCGATTAGTTTTCAAACAGAATCGATTTAAAAGCCTGTCCTGCTGGGATTCGTCGGGTTTTAGGCTTAGTGTGCACGTTGTTGCCAAGAGGGCAATGCATATATGCATGTTTGTATGTACGTATGTATGTGTGCATGTGTGTTTGCTTGTATGTTCGTATGTACGTATGCATGTGTGCATGTATCTTTGCTTGTATGTACGTATGTATGTGTGCATGTATCTTTGCTTGTATGTACGTATGTATGTATGCATGTATGTTTGCATGTATGTATGTATGTTTGCCTGTATGTACGTGTGCATGTATGCATGTGTGTTTGCTTGTATGTACGTATGTATGTATGTATGTTTGCTTGTATGTACGTATGTATGTATGTTTGCTTGTATGTAAGTATGTATGTATGTATGTTTGCTTGTATGTACGTATGTATGTATGCTTGCTTGTATGTATGTATGCATGTATATGTGCTTGTATGTAAGTGTGTATGTGGAGTAGCTCTAGATATGCGTCCAGACCCTGGACTGGAGGTAATTTTGATGCCATTTTAGTCATCGCTTCAAGGATGTGCTACTTAGTCGGGACTGAGCTGGGAGCGCTTCTGACAAGATGGGGCGCTATGTAAATTTGATAAGCGAATGAAAGAACGAATGAACGAATAAATGAATGAATGAACGAATAAGTGAATGAAGAAATTAATTAATTAACGAATTAATGAATGCTGGAAGAATGGATGAAAATCACAGACATAGAGACAAAAGTCTTTACAAGCGCTAGAGAAATGTATGACAGGGAGACTAATGAAAACCAAATGCAAAGCAGATATCTTAGACAGAGTCAAAAGGACTGATACAGACACACAAAACCATACGAACAAACAAACAGACACGCAGACAAATGATGTTAAAGAAGTGGGGAGAATTAATTAAACGCATTCTTCGCAATTTGCATCCAGTCACAGAACTGGCCTTGTGCGAAACATCATTTCCTTTCCTCCGCAACCACACCATCTGCAGCAGCAGCAGCAGCAGCAGCAGATTCTGTCTGTCCTGGAGCAGTTGCTGAATTCTTCGTTTCCGCATCCGATGGGCTTAGGCACCGACAACGGACAGATCGATTTTCGTCCGGATTACGAGAGTCGATCGTTCGTCTTATCCCGCGTAACACTTACTCACCCGGATTCGTGTAGTTTATTCGGGCGCAGTGGTTGCACCAGTAATTGATCCATCACTGCCGGACAGTAGGATGGATGGACAGACAGATGGGATGCACGGACAGCGGGTGGATTGGTGTTCGGATGGACGCATGGACAATTGGACGGACAGACGGACGGACAACCGGACATATGGATGGACGGACAGTTGGTAGGAAAGACTGATGTTCCTTCCTCCGTCCTCTCTTCGGATGGACGGATGGAGAGACGGACGGACGGACGAACGAATGAATGAATGACTACATAGAAGCAGACTGTTCTACATGTGTACGGAGATAGGGACTAGCAGAACGACAGACAGACAGCGGGACAGAAGTGAGACCGACCGACCGACCGACCGGCCGACCGACCGACCGACCGACCGACCGACCGACCGACCGACCGACCGACCGACCGACCGACCGACCGACCGACCGACCGACCGACCGACCGACCGACCGACCGACCGACCGACCGACCGACCGACCGACCGACCGACCGACCGACCGACCGACCGACCGACCGACCGACCGACCGACCGACCGACCGACCGACCGACCGACGCATTCTTTTGCTTGTATGTCTCGTAGTCAGTTATCGCTCAGAATTGTAATTTTGTAATTGTAATTATAAACGAACATTTATAAAGCGCCACTTAGGAAACAGTGGCGCTCCCGACTTGAACAAACAAATAGGAATTCAGGCGTTTGCGAGACTGGGTAGGAGAGAGACTAAGTAACTGAAGCCGCAGTTCAAGAGGAAGGCAGTTCCAGCTGGAAGGGCCAACAAAGCAAAGCTCCTGGACTGGGAGGCAAAGCTCCTGCACTGGGAATGACCGGTCCACTGCTGCTGGACCTAATACAACGGCGACTAGAACTCCGTCCAACTGTTTTTCTTATTTTATATGTCTGTGTCTCTCTCATATTTGTCCCTCTGTCTTTCTGTCTTTCGCTGTCAGTTTCAATGCACTCCTCGTTGTATGCGTTGACCTTTCGCCGTCTCATTTTATCCGTTGCTCGCCATCTTTCTAAGTAAGGCTCACTTATATATGGTTTTGGGTGCATTTCCCTGCTTCCTTGTTATCCCTCTTCGGTATTGGTTTCTTTCTTTCTCTGTCGCTGTATCTCTGTCTCTTTAAATCTGTCTGTGTTTCTCTCCCTGATTTAAAATGCCTCTTCCAGTAATTTACTGTCTATGCCTCTTTCTCTGGTACTTTCTCGCTGTGTTTTCATATCTGAGTTTTCATGCTTGTCCCTATCTCTGCTTACCTCTGGGTCGATGTACCTCTGTCTCAGTGCATATCTGCCTTCCTCTTTCTTCTCTCTCTGTCTGTCTGTCTGTCTCTCTCTCTATTTGTCTCTATTTCTCTACGTCTTTCTCGGTGTCTCTCCTACATGGTGAACCTGATTAAACATGACACTGCCTTCTTATTCGTTATGATCGTGCGCTCGAACTAATGCTCCGCTGAGGATGTAGTCAAGTTGAACTGAGGATTAGCGTTTTGATAGAACTCCTCTTTTATCATCCTCCTCATCAACTTACTCTTCACCGTCATCCTCAGTCGTTGTCGTTGAGCTACAAAACTTTACGTCATCTCATTTCTCTTCTTTTGTTGGTTCTTTTCAATGTTTATTATCGTGAAACATGTTTGTTTTTTTCATTGGTCCATCCGGTGTTTGAGTTTATTGACTTTTCAAGCAGCAACAGAGAAAGAAGAAGAAAAGGACAAGGAAGAAGAAAAAGAACAAGAACAAAAACAAGAAGAATAAGAACAAGAAGAACAACAAAACGGAGAAGATGAAGAATAACATTAAGAAAACGGGAAAAGGAGAACAAGAACATGAGAAAACACACGAAGAAGAAGAAGAACAAGTGAAAACCGGGGTTCCTCATCCATAGGGGCTCCTTGGCATACGCATCTACCGATGTAGCTAACTAGGCCAGTAGAAGTATAATTAGTAAACGAAGCGAGTAGAGAATGTCTTATTTTCGTCTGCTTAAATCGGTACCGTAAATGGGCCTCGTAGGGATCCATAAATCCGCAGTCAGAATCTATTTCACGCCAGGCATCGATCGACCGAAGCAGACTTGATGCTTCTGGGCAGCTGCAAAGACCGGTGAATTTTACATCCCAACGAAATATCGAATCAGACAGCTTCCAGAATGTTCTGCGTGCCGCACGGACGCCCAAAATGGCGGTGGAAAAGAGGGGAGGGGTCTGCCTGGAAGGGGGTTGTTGGGGTGAATTCTGCGAGGGCGTTCTCCTAAGATGTCGACCTCGGAAAGGCTTTCGTAACCGGACCAAAGAGTGGACAAGTGTACACGGTACAAATACTATTGACGGACGATGACATGTTTCGTCCATTAGGACCAGTTGTCGTCCGGGCGACCGTGAATGCGTTCGTTCACCGTCATTACCATCATCGCTTGCTCAGCGGATGACCAGCGGTTGCTAAGGCTGGAGTTGCTGCTCCTGACGATGACGATGATGTCTGCTGCTGCTGCTGCTTGCTGGCGCTTATCGGTGGCGAGGCATGCTTGCCATTTGGTTGTCCAAACGGGCGCAGTTAATGCGCATTTACGATCTGTAAAGACCCGTATTTCAGCGTCTGACGAGACGAAGTGAGCTCTTAATTGTGCACTTGACTCAAATGGTTGCCAAAGTGCCTGCGCTGGCTACCCCCCCCCATGGGTGTTACAGGTCTAAGGCAAGATAAGGAACGGCGAGAGCAGGGTAATCTGCTTGGAGGCAGGGCTATAAAATGCAAAATAGCGTTTTGAACAGCTTTTATAAGTCAAGTCGGTAGTACATCGTAAGACAAACCAACAATCTAAGCTTAACAACAGCGCCAGGATTTTGAGTTTGAAGGGGGGGCCTAAGCCCCGGGTGAGCAAAACCCCACAGTGACGAGTGTCTACATAGGAGCGTCTGACTGGTGGTCTGGATTCACGAAGTAATTCAAGGTCTTTCCAAGGTTAAGTTATTAAGGTTAAGAAAATTGTACATTGAGGACCGAGCCAAAATGTGTGACCTTTAACCTCTTCCTTCGCCCAAGAGCTGGAGCCACCAATGGATGCCAGAGTGTCAAGGGCAATTCTTTTAGACATCCTTAAACAGATTCTGACTGACGCATATATTATTATTATTATTATTATTATTATTATTATTATTATTATTATATTTTTGTTGTTGTTATTATTATTATTAATATTAGTAAAAATTAGTATTAATTGTGAGTGAAGGACTTGCCCAAGGTCCCTACACAGTAACCATCTAAAGGGAGACTCGAACCCATACTCTCCGCGTCACAAGCCGAGCGCTCTGTCCAATCGGCCACCGTGCCCCACATACTGACCAGTAGCGCTCACCGTTTAAGTCCTTCACATAAATAACTTCATTACAAACGAAATTATTGTCAAAACTGATCGGATCATTGAACTTGTTTCTGAATCACAACTATGCACTTGTTTAGATCTGTAGGAGAGCCGTGTCACCAGTGCTTTTGAGAGGTACTTGAAGAGCGCTATATAAGTGCCTCTTACATTTCATTACATTACCGTTACCGTTACCGTTGTGACTTTCCCGGAAGCGCGCTGACCAGTTTGTTTTTGTATCTTTATATTTAGACAGACTCGTTTCCATAACGACACGTTTCCATAACGACACGTTTCCATAACGACACGTTTCCATAACGACACGTTTCCATAACGACACGTTTCCATAACGACATATTGGTGGGGTACATATCTGTAGCGTTACCCCTTTGTTTCATACAGACCTTAAAACGTGTTCTTCGCCGATCAGTTTCGCACAGCATTTTATCTTCCCGCTATCTGGAATCAGTTCATCTCGCGAACTAGCAGCCGAGTGCGTCCGTACCCTGAAATCGGATCCGTTGAGGGGGTATCAGAACCTGACACTGAATTATTTCGGATGTGACTGGGAGCGCACTTATTAGCTTCTCTTTTCCCACCATCGGGACCCTGTCCGTCTGCCGACCACATACTCCGGGACTGACTCACTCCCCGACGCTATCAGTTTTCGTTACGAGTCCGATAATGGTTTCCCGTAAGCCCTCTTGTCTGTATATATATATATATATATATATATATATATATATATATATATATATATATATATATATATATATATATATATATATATATATAGTAATTCACCCAGCACAAGAATGCACTGTATATCGGCAACCTTACGATGCCGAGTTGCCTCGGTTCACGCATGCGCAGAACGCACTATAGCAGGGCATGGCACAAGACGCTATATTATAACTAAGGGCGCTCTAAACTTTGGTTATTGGCCTACAGCGACTGGCGGCGTCTCTTTGATCTGACGCCCGCAGAAAATTATATTATAGGACTGCGGTGAAGGGGTTGCAAAGAAACAAGGACTAATTTCAAGTTAAATTGAAACAAAAATCGCTAAATATAAGAAATCAACTAAAGCAAAACGGACAACTGAAATATAAAAATATTAATAATTCCTGAATTGTTTAAATAAAAATATCATATGGTTAAAAATCTACGTCTTCAGAGTCCGCCACACATGCAGTGTAGCACGATACAATGGCGAAATCAAGTCCATAAAACGTGTTGGAATTGCGGTTTAAAGAAACTGGAAAGAGAAACTTAATTCGAAATTTAAACAGAGGTCATCTCTGTTAACTATAATTAAGAAGAAACAGTATGACGGGAATGGATACCCTGTTTTCGCCTTTGCCTGCATTGTTATCTGTTATGTATGTGTTATCTTATCTCATGTGAGTGTATGCGACGTATGTGTTATCTGTTATGTATGTGTTATCTTATCTCATGTGAGTGTATGCGACGTATGTGTTATCTGTTATGTATGTGTTATCTTATCTCATGTGAGTGTATGCGACGTATGTGTTATCTGTTATGTATGTGTTATCTTATCTCATGTGAGTGTTTGTGACGACGGAAGCCATCTCTTATTCCTGAGCAATCGTCAATCATTAGGAGCTGTATCGTTCGATGCGGTTGAATATGTATTTCAAACTAAGTTGCGTCTTTTCAGTAAGTTTCATCATTTAATCTTTTCATGCGTTCATATTGGATCCGTCAGCGCCAAAGAAGACACGGCAGGAAGCGCATAGCAATCCAGTCTTGCATGTTGCAACAACTTATGGCTTCCGTCGTCGCATACACTCACATGAGATAAGGTAACACATACATAACAGACAACACATACTTCGGATACACTCACATGAGATAAGATAACACATACATAACAGACAACACATACTTCGGATACACTCACTTGAGATAAGATAACACATACATAACAGATAGCACATACTTCGTATAGACTCACATGAGATAAGATAGTAGTAGTAGTTCCACAGTTTAACGACATCTTATGACATCAAAGGCCGTTGACGTCGCCCTCCTCCTTTATGCAGGCTTGGGACTGGCACTACCCGAACACGGCAATGACGGAGTTTGAGATAAGATAACAAATACATAACAGATAACACATACGACGCATTCACTCACATGAGATAAGACAACACAATGGACCACCGTCTTATCGACATGGGTTCTCAAGTCAGCACGACGGAGGGAAGAATGCCTATCCTAAATCAACACAGGCCTCGATTCTTACAAGGGATGTCCAATGTTAGTATTTATTCACCGGCCACCAAATATTTAACGACGTCCGGCGATTTAGAGCTACTGAGTGATTTATTTTCTCGGACATGAAGCAGAGCGTTTGATGAATACTCCATGGAGGCTATTTCGGTCAAGCAAGCTCCTCCTCGCTCTCGCATCCCAGTCAAGATAAAGCTGCTGCTGAAGATAATACTTCAGAATCACGGTTGAAGAGAGGGCGAGAAAGGCTTGGCCGCAAACACCAGTACGGTACTGTATATACCAAAATACTTCAATATACTCACGCAGAGCTAAGAAAACAAGCTGAGTTGTCGGCCACGCTGTCAGAACGTATAGTTGTAATTTATAGAGCGCCAGAAGTAAGAGGGTTATCTAAGCAAAGTTGATTCAGCGTGATCTGTCCAGTTTGTTTGTCTATCGGTCCGTCCCTCTATCCATACATATAATTGTATTATAGGACTGCGGTGGAGCTAGGGATTGCAAAGAAACAAGGACTAATTTTAAAATCAATTGAAACAAAAATCGCTAAATGTAAGAAACGAACTAAAGCAAACCGAATAAATCAGATATAAAAATATTAATACTTCCTGAATTAGTTAAATAAAATATATCATATGGTTAAAAATTCTACGTCGTCAGATTCCGTAGCATTATATAATCTCGAAATCCCATAAAGACATACATCTATGCAGTTTCAAAAGAAATATATGAATATGTTTCAAAGCGTTTATACAGAGCCTTTCAAAAGCCTCTTAAAAGCATCGTTGTAATGTCTGAAGACATCAGACATTAGTGTAAGTAGTATGATAACAGATAGATACTGTGGTCGGAAGTCAGACTTTGCTGCATCATCATACAGCAACTGAACAAAATTGTCTAGCAGTAGGCAGCACTGACGACATTGTTGTCTAGCGGTTTACGACTCTCAGCCTTCATGCATCAATTGAGAAGCTTGTGTCATAAAGTGTCGAAAAATAATTATCAAGTCATGATGTATAGGCCTAATAGAATAGCATTTAAGATGTACAGATTAGATTTAATATTTAGATTTAATATAGTAAATATATAATAATAAACCCATGTGAAAATGGTAAATTTAATCAATCGAGAAAATTGCCTTGCCCTTTACCCTTCATAAAAATCACACTTGGATAGAAACGTGCTTATATATATTTCATATATAACGTAATAAATGATGTAATATGAATATAAAATAATAAGATATATATATATAATCAATCTGGAATTATCTTGACATTTACAGTTCATAAAAATCACATTATCGTAAAGATGCGTGTATATCTACACACACGCATATGTATACAAACATAGACTGCAAATATATTTATATGTAAACGTGCATGCATATATATGCAAGGAAATATATATATACATTGTGCTTGTATGTATATAGGCCTATTATATGGTTGTATTTAAATGTACACATGCAAGCATGTAATAAACAAGCATATGTGCAAACGTGTGTGCATATATGAGTATATGTTTATGTATATGCTTGTATATATATACACACACATAGGCATGCATGCAAGCATATATATACATGCATATAAGCATATATACGTGATACATAAATCGTCCATTTTCCATCTGTGTTCTTTTCCGATGTATAGACAACATATTCCGTGTCGTCTCGGTCTCCATCGGCCACCATTCTTTCACGTGATATCCTTTCTCCGCAGTCGATCATTGGATTCGAAGCGCCTGGTGACCACAGTCCCAGCCCTCCTCCTTCCCTCCCCTCCCCTCCGCTTCCCTTCCTTTCTCTTCCCTCCTTCGCTGGACGACGGAAACCCACTTACAGAGGGACCGACCGACCGGACGTTGGTCAGTCGACGGTCAGTCTTTGACCGGTAGCGATAATCTGGACGGACGTTAAGGCATTGCGTTGTATCGTTATCGCAAGAACCGCACCTATAACTCGCCGCATTTATGAAGTAAATGATGCCTTATCCATCCCACACGCAACTGCTGAGCCTGAAGTCGGTTGCTGCTGGTGTTGGTGGTGATGCTGGTGGCGCAACGGCCGGCGGTGCTGCTGCTGTATAGGTCTGCCTTTGGGCTGAACAGAGCAACGATTCCCATAAAGACACGGACATCAGTCGCGCGTGTTAAGCATCTCGGAAATAGTTGTTTTGCGTTTAAGAAGAACGGCGCTGGAAAAGACACGGTCAGCAGAAGTTGCGGAAATTTAAAAAGACAACGTATAGTCAAATTTGAACAAATACGAATAGCAGCAGTCCGGTGTAAGTATTGTCTGTTGTCTCTGGACAACTCACGTTCCCGAGAGTGACATGAATAGCCTTAGGATTAAAATGCAGACAATTAATAATGCAACCGAACATGTATACTTTTGAGGAAGTGAAGTGCAAACACTATACGTACTTCTGAAGTGAAGCATTTACTTCGAGAGTGAAACAGGTAACTTTGAAGTGAAACACGTACTTCTGAATGTGAAATAGGAAGTTATTCATTGAAACATTTACCTCTCAAGTGCGACAGGTTCTTCTGAAATGAAATACGGCTTCTGAAAGTGAAACAGGTACTTCTGAAGTGAAATATGTACTTCAAAAGTGAGACAAGTATTTCCGAAGTGAAACACGTACTTCTGAGGCTAAAAATCATACTTTATGTTAATGAAAAACACATATTACACAGTAAATCACAAACTTCAACGAATGAAACGTGTTCGTGCAAGATATAACGATCACATCTTGTAAACAGCAATTATGCTTTGACTTCTGAAAAGCTCCCTTTCAGGTGTATAATGCAAAATTCCTGGAAGCACCAGATAGGGCAAAGCTCAAAAACCTCCAATGCTGGAGCTCAGGTCATAGGGAATTCAACGATCAGCGTTCATCCAGAACAACGGAAATCGCTCAATAAAACCATCGTAGTTTCTGGTTGGTAAAATTTCGAGGGAAGATGAGGATCAACTTCCCCGGTCGACCGCGTTCAGCGATTGTTTTCAATGCTCTGTCGATTCTGGCCTGCCTCAGAGGTAAGACTAAAGCCACTAGTCAGAAGACTATTTATTAAGATCGCCATAAGTCAGCCATCGACCGAAGGCAGGGTTTACGACCAAAAGTCCTACTATATAAGCAGTCGTGCGAATTAACTAAGCTCTCTATCGGCTACTCTGACTTCGTTGTAATATAAATTTACATTTCTTATTTTATATCTCGCTCTCTATATTGCATATGTTCATAGTATATTAAATATCTTACAGGAAAATATGCAAATATACCTGAACTTTTGTAGGCTATAGCTTAGAGACAGCACCGATAAAACATTCCTCAAATAATCAAATATTGTTGTATTTTTATGAATTTACATTTCTCATATCATATCTAATTAACCGTAAGTAAGCTAGCATTTATAGCGCGCTTAAGCAAAACTAGTCTTGCACGAAAGCGCGTAACATGAACTGAGTTAATCATAATACAGTCTAAATATATGAGTTTTAAGTGCAACTTTGAATGCAGTTATCGTAGGTGAGGTTCGGATGGCGATTGGTAGCTTATTCCATTCTGTTGGTCCGGCGACAGCGAATGCACGGTTTCCAAACTTCCTGGTAGAACGGGTGGTAGCAACTGCACACCATGTTACAAACAGTGTATTTCACTTGCCTCTTTCAGCCTGTGTATGGCTCTTAATGTCTCCTGTTTCCCGGCTTCAATGCGTACTTCTGAACTTTGTATAAGGAGGGAATTATCAAATTATAGTTGTCTTGTATTATATTATGAAAGCAAAAATCTAAAATATAGTCAATATATAGTATAAACCTAATAATTTACATATTGTCTAAGCCTAATATTGCAAAAGCTTATTATGGATCTAGTTTCCAATGTGACTGCAATTCAAATTGGCGAAATATCTCAGCGCCATACAGTAGCTGCCTCAGGGAGACCAGCTTTTTGCAGAACTAGGTTGTTAGGTAAGTAGCATCAAATTTTAACAATAATTTCACCTGTGCAGAAAACGTTTAGTTTAGTTCGTATTAGATTCAACCCAATTAGTTCAAAAGAAGAAGAAAAATAAAAAAACAAGAAGCAGCAGTAGCGGCAGAAGAAGAAGAAGAAAACAAGGAAGCAGAACAACAAGAACAAAAAGAACAAGAACAAGAAGAACAAGAACACGAAGAACAATAACAAGAAGAACAAGAACAAAAAGAAGTAACGGAAGAAGAAAAAGAAGATGATGATGATGATGTTGATGATGATGACCATGATGATGTTGATGGCGATGATGGCGATAAGAATGACGACGACGATGAGGAGCCGACCAAAACAAAGCTTATCTGGATGAGATCATTCAGAGGGTCCTGATTTATTTGCATCTCGTAGTCTTAAAGACTCGCTTGTCAGGCGATTATATAACCGCGTTAATCAAAATAATGTTCAACGGACATATAGGCGGTCATGGGCAAATCCGATGACCTGAAACCGTCGCTCCGTGTTTTATGGGCTCTTCGGGGATATAACCTGATTTCGAGTGAATAAATGAACTGCCATGTTGCGTTTGTTGACCATATATGGAATGCAGCTTTTCCTTCGGTGAATACGGCACAAGCAGACGCATAATTGACTGCCGTAATCGATTCAAATGACGTAATTGAATGATGGCATCGATACCTGCTTTGTATTAAGGCTCAGTAGGCTATTCTAGAGAGTAGAGACGAGACTAATTGCAGGAAAGGCAAACAGTAAGAACACAATGGGGTACAACAGCTAATAAATAAGAAGTTCAGTTAAGAATGACCTATAGAGAAGATATTCGTTCAGACGACAACATTTTGAAGTCTTGCAGTTGCTAGTAAGTACAAATACTTTATGATACAGAAATATTGATTGGCTCTACTTATTGGCAGAAGTAGTTACAAATGGTAATGACTGCTACCAGTATTTCTTAATCTTAAACTAGTAATTCCTAAAATGCTACTCAAAACCGAAGTACAGAGCAATGTTGTATTCTTTCTCTGGTATCTCACATCCTTTTATTTACACCTAATCTCATCAAGCCATAAACTGTGAATGACTCTCTACTTCCTTTGTCTAAGTCTTACTTGACTATACTGGTTCCCCACTTTCCAGCCCATCCTATTAAACTCGAATGTTACAATATTACAAGCACCACCTGGGGCAGAGACGGAGGGAGGGAAAATGGCCCCTCATTAATTTAAATACTTCAATGTCATTGTACTAAAATTTGCGTAGGTGCATTGGATTTGCAAAGTAACTTTGCTATTAAACTAGCAAGATATTTGCTCCGAATTGCGTCACACCATCTTCAGTTGTTTGAGTGCTCGCCTTATGGTGTAGAGAATGCAGGTTCCAGCCTCTCCGAACGGTCACTGTGTAAGGACGTTGAGCAAGTCCTTCCTCACTGCCATTGACTATAATTTAAACAACTATACCGACTTACATGAAGCCGATAATTTCTCGAATAGCTTGTTCAATACCGACCTCTCTCCATCAGTTGTTTTCTAGTCAGGCAAAAGTAGGTGAAATACAACTGCGCTGTCGTTAACTAACACGAACCTCCACTTATCAGTTCTTGTAACTGTAATTGTAATTGTAATAACGACAATTTATATAGCATCGTAAGTGCGAGTTTCTTCCAAGGAATGCTAGGTTAAGTTATTTTCAGCGTGAATTCTAAGAGTTAAACAATAAATAGGATTTCGATTGTTTCTTAGAACACTTACGGCCCCATGCCCATCCTCCTACCCAGTCCCGTTGCCCTACCCCAACGTTTCTCCAGCCTAGCATTACTGGCGTAGTCATTCATCCTCTGTTCCCCTATTCCATGTCTCTCTTCTTCTTCTGGTTCTCTGCCCTCAGGCAGGTTCAAACGTCCAAAGACGCCACTCCTGCCGGTGCTGAGCTTCTTCTTTCAACCTGCTGTATCCGTCGATTCCATGTGTCTGCGGCTAATTCAAGGATGAAAGAAGAAGGCTTCGATCATGAAAGCGGAACTGGCTGGCAGAATAATTCCTTCCTTCAAGACCATCGATTCCGTTCGATCGGCCTGAACCCGATAGGGTGTCTTTCTTAGGGCACTAATGCTTGCATGCGTATCTGCCCGCCTATTCGTCCGTCTGCTTGTCTGGCTGCCTGTCTGCTGAGTGCTACCACTGCCTTCTGGCAGCACACGTTCGCTTCCTAATGTCATTAGTAACAGCCAAATTTCAGACGATCTGGCTACGTCGATATCTGGGCAAAGAGGCGGAAAGATGCAGCCCGGCGAAATGCATAAAGATCGACTCAGTCGAGAAAATTAATGTCAGACGTTTTTCCTCTGTCCATATCCCGGCTGCTATCATTTTGTTGGCGTATGTAACACGTACTCACTTATGCATAAATATTTATGTGCAAGCACGTATATGAATATATGCGTATAACTACAATACATATACACACATCACAAATCCTGATATAACAGATACATCACAGCCATATCCAACGCAACCAAAGCCTTTAGTCCCTCGATGGCGCGATATTTACGTGAAAAAGTTATTGGTTTGATCAGCTAGATAGCCATGTGTGCTTATGAATATAGATGGTTAATGTGTACGCATATATATATGCATTGGATTTGCAAAGTAACTTTATATATATCTGTATGTATATAATATATATAAGTGTATATGTATTTTAAGGAGGCACTCATATCGAAAATTTTGGCCTCCTAGATTTTGTAGACTTTCGACAATTCCCAGTGTTATCAGTAAATATTTTGGTATTGCAATGGTAAAAATGTAGAGGTAACGGTAATTTGTCTAAACGTCTGTATGGAAATTCTGTATAGTTAAGGTCCCAAGGTCGAAGGATCATTCGACTGAGGCGCACGCACGACCGAAACAATCCAATGAGAGACCGCCTTGTAACCTCCAATCGCGTTGGTTCTCATTTACCGGCCCCCTTTAATGAAAGGACGACTGAATGGCAGCAGATGGCGCGGCATTCCACAGAGTGTCACATCCAAGTACTAAACCGGCTCAACAGTGTTTAATTTCACTGCATCTGCCCGTTTTTTGTTATCATTTTTTTGCATTTATTACTCGAGCAAGTTCGGTAAATCTGAATCTGAGGCGTGAAGCAATTGTGAGTGAAGGACTTGCTCAAGGTCCCTACACAGTGACCGTCTAAGTGGATGCTCGAACCCGTACTGTCCGCCTTACAAGCCAAGCACTCTCTCCAATAGGTTACCGTGCCTCAGCGACATATGAACTACGCCAAGTACTCATTGCCTAATTACTATCTCAGCATATTAAACAGTAGAAAAGTACCGGTTGTTAAATGATGACTTTATGCATGTGTATTCTAATCTAACGGAATAACTTCTATAGCGCCACTGTAGGAACACTTGATGGCCGTTGCTAAGAAAAATCGATGTGCTTGCCAAATTCCAGGCTGAGTCCGGTCGAAGGCCAAAAAGCGAATCCGAGAAGACACGGAAACAGCCTACGGAGCAAACACACTCATACATGTCGCTACATATAATAACGCTATATGCCCGCATTGGCCATAATGATGGTGCTCACCAGATAATGTAGCCATGATGAATCATTTGTAACAATGCTTTGGCGTTGCTGCGATTGGATCATATAATAAAACTATAAAGATGTCGTTTGGAATACGATCCGCTCTATTTTCAGAGCTATCGGACAAAAGTGACTCCGGATTATTTGAGTTTTATTCTGATTTATCTGAGCAGAATGAACATTAGAGACAGCATTTTCAAATTAAGCCACTGCTCAGCAGTATATTTGGTCCCTGTTTCCCTATTTAATTTTGCCCATGTGTATGTTTAAACTTTTGTAAGCCCATAAATTAATTTCTTTTTCCATTCGATGTCCTTGCGATGCATCTGAATGTCTTCATATTTGTTAAACTTTTTTTGATCGATGACTATTTCCAATCGAAGAATCTATGCATACACAGCCTATGTGTACAGAGGCATATCCATGACAGTGTTCATTTACCACGGGTCTATATATGTATCTATAGGTCCATGAAATATATTTCTTTAAGAAATATATATGTATTTCATAAACACTGTCATATATATAATTCCACCGACCCTCATTGCCGTATCTAAGCATATATATATATATATATATATATATATATATATGCAGTGGGTGTTGACGCATATATATATATATATATTGGTGGAATGATTGGTCAATAAAACTGACATCTTGTATGACGTGATCGTGGACCTGCGTAAATACGTGGCCATCCGCGAACCAAAGGAGACAGACACAGTAGCCTCTTTCAGCAGAACGGACATTGATGCATGACGGTTACGGATGGGATGAAACCCATCGCCTGTTCGCTCTGCATGATGGGAATGACCGATGCCATATGGAGCCTCCTGTATTTGCCGAGTCATTATGACGACTGACTTGTGGACCGCGGCACGAACCAAGGCGCAATTTTACTCTTCCCTATACAAGGCTCGTTTAGTTTTGCTGGATGACACCAGCATAGATCATGATTTGAAATATAGCCGTCTGTTAGTATTGGGTAACCCATACATCACAGCCATATCCAACGCAACCAAAGCCTCTAGTCCCACGATGGCGCGATATTTACGTGAAAACGTAATTGGTTAGATCAGCTAGATAGCCATGTGTGCATTTGAGTGTATACATGGTTGATGTGTATATATATATATATATGTGTGTGTGTGTGTGTGTGTGTGTGTGTGTGTGTGTATTAAGGAGGCACTCATATCGAAAATTTTGGCCTCGGAGATGTTGCAGACTTTCGACAATTCTTAGTATGGAGTATTGTAGGGTAATAACTCATTTATTAAAGGGACTATACTCAGGGAGTTTAAAGAGAGGATTTATCTAAGGGACTCGGTAGCCGATTGGATAGAACGCTCGGCTTGTAACGCGGAGATACGGGTTCGAGACTTCCTTAAGACGGCTACTGCGTAGGGACCTTGAGCAAGTCTTTCACTTACAAATGCTCAGCGCCATCGGTTGTTGCTTAGTCATTAGATAGCGGCGCTTAATAAATACAGATATAATAAAAATAATGATGATACTAATAATGATGATAAAAAATCTAGAAAAAGGGTTCCGGAACTGCACAATCATGGAATTTTTTGCTAAAATTTCATTATTTTTATCAATCGATAAACACTGAAAACAGTGTAAAGTTGTAAGCACTGAAATTGAATTAAAACAAGTTACATTATATTATATAAATAACACAATTCTTTTATTAAAAACTAAATTATTTTTTTAATAGTCGAAAAGGGTGCCGGAACACTGTTCCGGAGCGTTCCATCTGAAAAAAGCACTGATGATAATAATAATATTATCATTATTATCATATGTTAATCAACACAAGTAGAGTGAGTCAAATGTAGCCCCAGCAGAAGAGGCGACAGGTGGGTATACGAAGTGGTTCAGATGAAATTCATTGGCTCCCATAGAAATCTATGCAGGTATAACATATCAATACGGGACACGTCCTTCCGGCCTCACGTGGGACAACCGTGTTCATTAGGAAATTCCAGGAGGGGCAAGTGCCTCATTTTGCCCCTGCGCGAGGGTGCCCATTTACCACGTCCTTCAAGGTAGGTCCAGAAAGAAAACTACACAATTCTTAGAAATGTATCTAAAAAAGTTTCCATTCGACGTCAAGGGCCTTCGGTGCCGTGAGATGTCGTTAAACATTGGAAAATACTTCTACATATTTATTCTCTGTCCTTCAGCCGACAGAGAAGAATAATAAAGTAATTATATGTGACTCACCGCTGAACAATTGTTTGTAAATACAAGTAAATATTTTAGCAAATTCGACTCCTCTGCTAGGTCTACATTTGACACATTCTACGTGTATTGATTAACAGCTCGGATTTCAAATGTTCCAAATCGTTCTTGATGTAGATGAAAAAAGCCTTTTCTATCAGATAATTCTTTCCTGTCTCTGAACGACGAAAAAAGAATCGTTACACGATACACCACTTACCTGGCTTACGGTAATACGTGCTCAAAACAAAGCTACATGATGCGTATGAAAACATTAGTCGCACGAACAAGAACAGAAGCAGGAATTCAGAAACAGGAGATAAATGTCTCTGGGCTTCCGCAATCTGTTTCCACGTGAAAGTGGCTAAATGGTATTTTAAAAATATATGTACTGCAATTTTTAGAATTAAAGTCGTTATTCGTTTCAGTTGATTATAATACTGTTGGTGTTAATAAGCCTTACAACCGTTTTCGAACAGAGGATCCTTGGCATAAGCGTTTACCGATGTAGCTAACTAGACCAGTCACTACTAATACTACTACTACTTATAAACTACTTCTATCGCGCTAATTTACGAATTCACCTCAAAAACGGGGTAGCCGGTAAAAGATGTCCTCAATTGTTTGCGAAATGAAATAAGAGAAAGAGAAGGGTATTTCAAAGATGGTGAAAGTGAATTCCGTAGAGGAGAACCAGATGTAAAAAATAACAGAAACCATACGTCGTTTTGGTAAGTTGGGACAAATAGTTGGCCTGAGGAAGTTGATCTTAAGTTTGTTCTGGTGGGATACCTCGAAGATGTGTAATCCAGCTACAAAAAGCCCAGATGGCGCCATAAAGCGTGGCATTCATGTATGCACGTATGTACGTATGAATGTACGCATCTGTTTGCTTCGGCAAAGCAATGCTCAGAACTCGTTGAAAGAAAAATGTGAAGATACGCAAGCAATTCCTGAGGGTTTTCTAAACAGCCAGTCCATCATAAGTGGCAGAGTGTTTGCCAAAAAGGCGTTAATCACCAACATTCTAAGTCGGCCAGCATCAGTGAACAATATTTACCCAACAAGTTCTGGATTTCGGCGCAAATAAGTCCTCGACGTTCAATGGTCGTATTTGAACTATGGTCAGAGGTAAATAATACAAGTGGGCTTGAATACGTGTCACATGTTACGTATACTCTATGATTTATGCATCTGATATGTCTCCTTCTGACTCAGGTTTGACGTCTGGCAGGTCAATCTCTCTTATTTTTCATACCTATACAACATATGTTATTGCATCAAAACCATGTAAATAACATAGAAATATCTGTATTGGTAGTTGTTCAAAATCATATTACCACCAATTTTAATTTTAATTTTTGAAAAAAAAACAGCTTTATAAAAGAATGTTATGCCACCAGCGACCAGTCACCAAAACCTTCTAACTCTCTCGATATCTGATACATATTACCATTAATTTTAATTTAAATTTCTGAAAAAAAAAACAACTTTATAAAAGAATTGTATGCCACCTGCGCGCATAGCGACCAGTCACCAACATCCTCTAATTCTCCCGATATCTGACAATATCTCGATATCTGATATCTGACAACAAACAGCTGAACTGCCAGTTTAAGATCTTTGCAAGAGCCGTCCTTATCCGAATAAGTCAGTAGTTTTTTATTGGTAAAATTCGAGGCTGTTTTATTCATCAATTCCCACAGAACATTCGCGATCGCTTCGTTCGTTCAGCTCATACATTACACGGTAGCCGATTGGATTGAGAGCTCGTCCTGTAACGATGAGTGTACGGGTTCGAGCCTGCACTGAGACGATTAATGTGAAGGAACCTAGAGTAATTGCTCATCTGTTCAGCGCCATTGATTGATGCTTAGTCATTAGACAGTGGCGCTTAACAAATGTAAAACTAAACACTTTCCAATCATTAATCGGCTTTTATTTATCTGCCGTTCTAAAGAACGGAGAATTGCTTTGCTGCATCTTCACTCGATCTCTTCCTCTTGCTTTTCCTTCTTCCATCCTCCCCGCTTCGTCTAAGCGTCTACAGTTCTGTCTGCCTGTCGGTCTCTATGTCACCTTCGCTGTCCGCCTATCTATTTATCTCCATCCTGGGCTACTCACCGAGTGGAGGGCCGGCCATAAATTTAGTGTCCGGCACAATTAAATCGATCCCTACTCTGACCAGCGGGGATTCCATTGACCCGTTCCCCGGGCCAACGAAACGCAACTTTGACACATAATAAATATTTGTTTCTGTCGCCCCGAACCATAATTATTTCTCGTCGGCATGACGAACGACATGCTTTCCGTCTCCGATCGCTAACAAAGGGCAGTTGATGGAAGAGGTGGAAGACGAAGGAGAGAGACGAGAGAGAGAGAGAGAGATACACTTAGAACGGAGAGCATACGAAACGGAGGCGAAGAAAGGAAAGAGATGGAGAAAATGGGGAGAAACGGAGGCGAAGAAAGGAAAGAGATGGAGAAAATGGGGAGAAACGGAGGCGAAGAAAGGAAAGAGATGGAGAACAAAATGGGAGATTAGTAAGAGGGCGATAAACGAAGAGAAAGAGAAGATATGGAAAAAAGATAGCGACTCAGAGAGAGAGTCTCATATGAGTGATGTGGAGAAAGATATGTAGGGAGACAGCGACTGAGGGAAAGCATAAGAGGGAAAGGATAGGGAGACAGGACAGAGAGAGAATGTGAGTCACATGGAGAAGAATATGCAAGGAGAGAGCGCCCGAGGGCGAGCATAAGATGGAAAGGGAGAAGATAGGGAGACAGTGACAAGGAAGGAAAATAACAGGGATACGAGGACAGACATGAATGTGGGACAGCTAGATAGAAGGAGGCAGAAAAAGCACAAGAGGTGAAGGAAGGAAGAAGATACGAAAAGAGGAAGCCAAGGGACGATTAAGAAGAGGCGGTAGAAGAAGTAGGATGGTAAAACAAGTAGGGACGGACGATATAAGAAAGAAAATTTTTTTTTGCACAAGATGCGGCAATTCTGAAGAACAAATTGCTGCCGGGACGAATCAAGCATGCGGCTGGTTGACCATGACCAATGACTGACCGACGAAGAAGACCGGTCATGCGGGAGTTCTGTGCTCGCTTCGGTCGGCCCCTCTAGGTCCATCATAGCCGGGCAGTTTGACGGAATCGATCACCGGTCTGCCCTCCTTGATTTATCGCAATTCTGGGCGATTGATCTGCCTCCCACAGGCCTATCTTCATCTAGGACACATTAGCAGTAAAAATTTATTTAGAGATGATTGGAGGGAATTTTGTACATGAAGAACAGAGGCTATTTTCCAATGGAACTCTAGAGATTCAGCTTGAAGCATGTTATAATCGTAATCTCAGATTGAGTTTTGGGAGTCAGGCACCCTATTCACAGGCGCCTAATCGAAACAGAATCAGTGTTGGGTCAGGTTCGGTTCCGAGTGAAACTGTCAAACGTGTGTAACGTAAATTGTTGCGAATCAAACTAGAGAGCTTGGATTGTACAACATGGGACCAAACCGGTGAGCGCAGATTCATTCATCCATTCATTCATTCATTCACTCATTCATTCCGAACATTTTTATTGCGCCCCTTCAAGTCATATACCCAGAGGTGCTCCCAGCCCGGCTCCTGAGATAGAGAACAGTTTTTAAGTGTTGGTGAAAAGTGTATCTAGCGTCCCTCGCAAGAAGGACACGCAGATTAAGAGGGAGGCCATTACATGTGGAGGGCCCAACCACCGACCAAACACCCCACACACTAAACTGGGAAGCACAGGACTTTCTACTATGGTCTAACTTGAAGCTACCATCGACTGAAGCCTTGCGCATTATGAAAAAGGCGCTAGAGAAATCAATAGTTTAGAGATTTTATTAGATTACAGAGCCTAAGACGAAGCTGGAAAGTATGGGGCCAATTTGGAGGGCAAAGGCTAGCCGTTGGGAACGATCAATGTTTGAAGACGAACTGCATGACATGGTTTCCTATAGCAGATATTTACCCAAGAGAAGAATGGTGATTGAATTGCAGGAACCACTCTGGTCGGCTGCCACGGTAATGCACCCGGTGTTAACGGTACCAACAGCATAGTCCATACGCACAGGAATGTTTACCCTATGGCCTCTGCAAATAGGAAACCTTTAAGAAACGATTAAATTGAAAGTGGGTAGGGTTGACATTGTTACGGAAAAAAGTTTGGAAATGACTAGGTTGGTTGGTGGAGCTTCAACCGACTCTCAAACCTTATATGTTCTCTTCCGTTATTAATGTCGTATTTTGCTTCTCGAACGGGATGATGTCAACGATCCTAGCACCCACAAGATGTCGTTAAACACTGGATACTACTGTTAGAGCCATCCTACGGTCTTCACCATCCACCGTAGGCGTTCGACTGTCTGCCTGCCTGGCTCTTGGATCTTGATCTGGAACCGAACCCTTTTGCAAATCGATTTTGTTTTGACTGAGTGTCTGTGACTAAGCTGGTTCCCGCGACTTAGCTTTCGTTGGGCGCAGTTTAAATCTCAAGATTACGATTACGATTCACTTCTATGCATTTTTGCAAAATGGTTCATCTGACGCGAATTTTCCTGGGGACATATCTTTCCTACTTTTGAAACATTGCTGGGCTAACGACCAGTAGCAGGCCAAAGCCTTATACAGTACTATATTGTATTACATCGTATCCGTGGCCGGTTTAACCACTAGGCGAACTTGGCGGCCGCCTAGGGCGGCACATTTCTGGGAGCGGCAGAAAAGCTACATAAAGAAATGTTTTTTAAAACATTGCCGCCGTTTTGACACCATTTATTAATAAACGAATTATACCTGAATTTAAAAATTATTAAGTGCCATATTTTTGTTTTATTTAGAAGTAATAAAGATTCGTAGATGATTATAAGGAACGACGATAGGGCCTACTAAATTAAAGCTGCAGCATTCGGCTGCATTCCTTTATGAAGGTTATAATAACTTAGTTAATTTAATATTAATTAGTTATCGCACTTACCGCCGGTAAGCGCGACAGGTTCGCCTAGGGCGCCAAATATTCTGGTGCCGACCCTGATCGTATCATGTTGTATTTTATGGCATTGTATTGCATTGTATTGTATAAAATCATATTGTATAAATAGATGACGTGTATCCTAAAAGCGTGCGGATGATTGCATAACATGCGGACGTGCTGATTGGAAAATTTAGCCAAGTAGACAAAGGCAGCAGCAGCAGCAGCGGCGAGGAAGATGAGTCGGACGGAGGAATCCTCTTCTTTCTGGTTGCTGCTGCAGAGAGAGCATCTGCCGCATTAAGTGAGACAGAGTGATATACAGCAGTCATGCATCATCTCTGTCTTGCACAGTTGATTGGAGATGATGCAGAAGATATGGACAGATGAATGACGGAGTTGACGACTGATATAGGGACGAATTGGAAAAGTGAAGGAAGTGTTGAGATAATACCGTGGCAAGCGAGACATTGTATTGGTAGGTGGTGATATGACTGTTGACGGAACGACCAATTTAAGGAGGGACTGTTCTTCCTTCTTTCCTTCTTGTTTTTTTTCCTTTCTTCCCTCTACCCATCTTTTCTTATTCCTTCCATTCTTTATTCCTTTCTTCATTAATTCCTTCCTTCCTTCCATCTTTCCGTCCTTCTCTCCTTCCTTCTTTCCTTCCTTCCTTCTTTCTATGAGACGTTTGGGCTTTCTTCCGTTTTTCATTCTTCCCTCATTCATTCCTTTCTTCATTCCTTTCTTCTTTCTTTCATTCCTTCTTCTTTGTTTCTTTCCTACATTTTTTTAATCTTCTTTAATTTTAAGCGATTTAAGTATGTCACATGCGCGCAAAGCGACCAGTCACCACATCCTCTATCTCTCTCGATATCCTCTCTTTCTTCGCACTCTCTCAAACACACACACTATCTCTGCCTCTGGCTCTGCCTGTCCCTGTCCCTGTCTCTGTCCCTGTCCTTCTCACTTTCTCTCACTCTGCCTCTTACTCTTACTATCACTCTCATTCTTTCTCTCCCTTTCTGTCTCTCTCTGTTTCTCTCTCTGTTCGTTCGGTTCCAATTCGACATTCAAGATCACACACTTTGGATGCGCTGCTCTTTGCTATATATGTACATGTCTAATTCGTTTGCCCGATTCCGACCGACCGACCGACCACTTGCCCGGCAGACCGCAGCCTCAACCGTTGACTAATATTGCGTTGTAACGGTCGAGCGCCCGCGAGCAATGAACAGCTTGACGTCTTCATTGAGAAATATCTGACTTCGGATGTTCCGGTCAGAATTCCGGTGATCATCGACCGTGTCAAGCGCTGACCATATGAAACCGAAGCACAGGAGACCATCGAACGGCGCTCAGACCGATCGAATTGGTTCGGTAGGCTGAACGATAATCGATGGCCGTAGGAATCGTCTCTTTAAAAAGATTAAAGGGTTCCTAATTCTCTGTCTCTCTTCTGCCTCTCTGTCTGTCTCTGTCTCTATCTCAGTCTCTTTCTCTGTCTCTCTGTCTCTCTGTCTCTCTCTCTGTCTCTCTCTTTCTCTCTGCTTGTAGCGGATACTCAATTATAATAATAATTACTCATTTACTTACTTTCTTACTCACTCACTTGCTTACTTACTTACTTGCTTGCTTGCATACTTACTTACTTACTTGCGGATGTCATCGTAATAAAATGACTTAACTATGTCATTTTTAACGAAGCACCTGTATCCTTACTTCGGACTCAGAGCCCTTACGAATGACAGGCAATTCAGTAGGAATTTGTCACCTTGCTACATACACCCTGCCAGCAATGTTTATTGGTCCACAAGGTGGCCCTTAGCCGACCGCCAGTTGCACATTTGCGGACCATCTGTCCGCCCAAAAGACCTGGTTGTCTGGGCAGTAGTGTTTGTTGGAAGCAGCCATTACACGCGAGCGCTGACAGCGATCTGAGCGTCTGCATACCGAACAGACCGAATCCCTTGAACGTGACATTATTTCAGCTGAGATGCCACCGCCGCGCCCTATCTTTACACGGGGCGTTTTTGGAAGGCGAGGAAATCCTTTCGCAGTCCTCCTCTCTTATCAGATGCCTGGCAGATCGACGACGTCGACCGCTTTTCATTCGGACGGACGGACAGACGGACAGATCCGAATATAAGCGAAGGCCAATTTGTAATCGTTATCGACGGGCTTGTTAGTTCAGCCCACGCAAGATCGGTTGTCTGTGCGACGTTTCGGTTGTGTAATTGGACAACGGGGCAACGTCTTCCACGCTACACCTACTCCGTTTCCATTCTATGCATTCTCTTTTACTTCTTTTCGTACCAAATTATTTCATTTTCCACCTTCTCTCTCTTCTCTTTCCTGCTCCATAGTTTCTATTCTCCTATCTTCTCACGTTCTAAATTCATTGAAACATGAGCAGCGTCAAGGCCATACGGTCGCTGTAGAAAAACGTTACTCTATGCTTGTATTCCGTTCTACGGTATTATTTCTGCATTTATTATGCGCCACTGTAAAAGTGACTTAGCATCAATCGATGGCGCCGAGCAATTATGAGTAAAGGACTTGCTCAAGGTCCCTACACAGTAACCGTCTCGGAGGAGGCTCGAACCCGTACTCTCCGCGTTACAAGCCGAGCGCTCTATCCAATATGCCACCCAACAGGCCTATACTGACTGACCCAAGAACCTGGATCTCTCGGACTTAAATTGATATAGCGCCGTGAACAAGCTGGTTACCCTAATGCAGCTTTCTTGTGACCTGAGGAATTTCGGAGATTACATTTACATTTACATATTCGCAAGCAAAGGAACGTATCTTTGCATATCTTTATCAATGTCTCTCTCTCTCTCTCTCTCTATTTATATATATATATATATATATATATATATATCTGTATCACTGTACATATATGTGGGTCAATCTGTGTTTCTATCTCTCTAGCTATATATCTACATCTTTTTTATTAGTCATACTGCTTGCCTCAAGGGAGCTCTCTGAAACAGGCGCTGTATAAATGTTTGTTACGATTTCGCTTACCATATCATAGAGCGCCTAATGCGAGCGTATGACAAATGTCCGTCTAGATAAATGGGTTCGTGTATCGGGCCATCTGTCTATCTGTGCGCCATCGATCGGATATATGATATCTCTGCATATGCGTCTGTCTGTGTGTGTGTCTGTCTCTCTCTGTCTCTCTGTCTCTCTGTCTCTGTCTCTCTCTGAAATATTGCGCCCGTGTTCCGCACGTACATCGGGCCATCAGTCTATCTTCGCATGTCCTACAGATGCACTCTGCCTCTGCCTCTGCCTTGCCACTGCCTCTGCCTCTGCCTCTGTCTCTGTCTCTGTCTCTGTCTATGTCTCTGCCTCTGCCTCTGCCTCTGCCTCTACCTCTGTCTCTGCCTCTGTCTTTGTCTCTGCCTCTATCTCTGCCTCTGTCTCTGTTTCTGCCTTCGTCTCTGTCTCTGCCTCTGCCTCTGTCTCTCCCTCTGCCTCTCCCTCTCTCTCTGCCTCTGTCTATGTCTCTGCCTCTATCTCTGCCTCTGTCTTTGTATCTGCCTTCGTCTTTGCTCTGGCTCTGCCTCTATCTCTCTCTGCCTCTCCTTCTGCCTCTGCCTCTGCCCCTGCCTCTCCCTTCTTTTTCTCTCTTTCTCTTTCTCTCTCTCTCTGCACAAGCTCTTTGGTCTCTGCCTGTCTGCCTTTCTGTCTATAAATATGTGTGTATGGGTTTATTTGTGTTTATGTCTGTCTCTGTGTTCGTCTCTCTCACTGTCTCCCGGTCTTACTGTATCTGTCTTTCTCTCTCCCTCTCTCACTATCTTTAAAAGCAGTGTCTATTTTTTGTCTCTTCACACACACACACACACACACGCGCGCGCACACACACATACATATATATATATCCTCCTCAGTTTTCTGTCTGTCTCTCTCTGTCTCCGTACCTTTTTCTATCTTACTCTCTGGATCCAGCTTTTGGCATCCATGTGTCCGGTCGACCGATCTACTCTTTGTCACAAGCAGAAAGAGACAAAGTCGTAGAGGGAAGAAGAAGATAAGACATCGATGTTTCTTCCACCAGCAGCGATTCTTATCTCGTAAGGCTATCCGTTGCGCAGTTGTTTTTACGTGCACTTGATGACATCCATCGGCAAACTCTGGAGCTTCAAGGGAGACCATGCAAACTCAAATGTTTATTTATTTATAAGAAAGTAAGTTAGAAAGTTAGTCAATAAATAAGTAATTAATGAATTTATTCTCAAAAGCATAACAAATTTATGAGTTCATTTAGCCTTGGGTGGAAAAGCAAATTAAATAGATGCGTTAGTAATTGAGTCAGTGTGTATATGTGTATATATTAATGTATATATATGTTCGTATGTATGCATTTATGTATGTTGGTATGAATGTATATATGCATGTATAGTTGTATGTATGTATGCATGTATGTATGTTATGAATGTATGTATGGATCAATGTATGTTTGTATGTATATATGTATGAATGTATGTATGTATGTATGTATGTATGCATGATTGTATGTAGGCATATATGTGTGAATGTGTGTATGTATGCATGTAGGTATGTATAAATGTATGTATGTATGTATGTATGCATATATATTTATATAGGCATATATGTGTGCATGTGTGTATGTATGCATGTATAAATGTATGCATGCATGTATGTATGTGTGCATGCGTGTATATATGTATGCATGTACGTATGTAAGCATATATATGTGCATGTATGTATGTACGTATGTATGCATGTATGTATGTATGCATGCGTGTATGTATGCATATATGTGTGTATGTGTGTATGTATGTATGCATGTACTCATGAACATATGTGCGGGAGTGTGTAAGCATGTTGCATATCTAGTTGCTATCCAAATACGAAGTCTAACTCCTATCTGTGTACACAGTTATTTAACAAAACGCAAACAGGGATAATGTCCGCCTCAGTTCATCCGCGGTTCGCCAAAGTCGATGGCTTATGGAATTTGGAGTGCAGGAAAACACCAGACCCGTAGGAAAATCCACGCAGTGCAGCGCATCCAAACAGACGGCACATTGAGGACAGTCTTAGTCACGAGGTGCGGGTCACGTGTTTGGTGTGTATGTTAATTCGGAGTCGATTAAAAGCTGCTTTAAATGTGCACTCGTGCGATGACTTATTCATGGTCTTGGAAATGTCTGAGTCTGTCTCAGTGTTATGGTTCGTAGGATCCGTAGCACAAAAATACGGTGCCACATTCGTGCAGGAATCTGCAGATACGCAGACTTCCACTCAAAACTGAAAACACTCCTCTTTCACAAATTCAATCCTGATTCTTCCTCTTCCCCTTATCGCACTTTGCTGTCGGTTCAATTCCAAACACCATCCACCATAGCCGTCTGACTGTCTGCCTGACTGACTCTTGAATCTTAACCTGGAACAGAACCCTTCCTGCCTATCGATTTTGTTTTGACTGAGCGCCTGTTAATAGCTGGTTCACGCGAATTGGCTTTCGTTGAGCGCTGTAGAAATCTTGAGTTTACTATTAATATTACGACAGACACGCCCACATATGTACACACGTACGCACACACATATATGCACACATACGTACGCATAAAGCGCGCACACACACAAACAGTACATACAAACTCATGCATACACACGGAGTGTGTACACACATGCATTTTAAGTGCATTTAATTACATTGTTCTTGTGCTTTTGAAATGCGACGTTGATGATAAAGTAGTGCAGAGAGTAAATGAACAATTATATAGCGCCTAATTAAACCGTATTACAAGCAGGGTAGGTGTTTACGAAACGCCAGTCATCCACTTGCGAAGAGAGTAATTGGAACGACGCGAGTAATTATTCATGTCCGTAGAATGAATAATTCATAAGTCGCGCCTCAGTTGAAGTGCTTCATCTGGCAGCTTATTTACAATTTATAGGAGGCTTAGAAGATCCAAGAGCTCAGCGTCTTCACTCGTCGTTGGAATGAATGTCCCTCGGAATGAGGTTAACCCTCGACTGCCAAGTATAGATTCCCGATGTTAAGGCCAGCTGTGAGGCCAATTGAAACACTGGAGAGGTAGTTAACTTAGTGTATGTAGCTTTAAACAATACATACTGTGACGCAGTGGCCTATTGGTTAAGCGCAAATCTTGTAGCGCGGAAGGTACGGGTCATAATCTCCCTTAAGATAATCACTTATAAATAATATCTTTGAACTAGCTTGGTCTTTAAAAGCTGGCTCCACATAAATGCAGAATGATGTTTATAGAAACATACCTCAACCTACCTTACCTTCAGTTACCTTGCGATGTCTTTATTACCTTATCTTGCATTACCTTCTCTTAATTTACTAGACAGTATGTTACCTTACCTTGTTTTACCTTACTCTACCTCTTTAAAAACACTCTTTAAGTCTTCTTATGGTCAAGCACGAGTCATGTCGGCGCCACTCATGCCGTCGTGCCAACAGCGCAAATCTATTGGCTGCTTATTTATCTTTATTGCCTCCTTCTCTGCTTCCCGGTACCCTTCGCCCTTGCCTTCTTTCAAGCTTTCCAGGGCGAGCGCCGCTTCGACGCCGAACGGGTGACGGAGATGAAGGAGGACCGACTGGCCGCGAGGAATGGAAGCCAGTGGTGCATACGACGCACGCTAATAAGAGACCGATGGAGGTCGGAGGTCACAAGGTCGCCCTATATGGTACTCGACCGGATGTTCGTTCGACCGAGGGCTTTAGGGGCATCTGGAATTAAGGGGAGCTCAGCGAAGCGGACTGAGCTGCAGCCTCTCCCTAAAGACCCAACGATGTTCGGTAAAGAATCGACAGCATAGGACGTGCACCGGAAATTGCTACGGCCAGAAGAAGGTAGACGCTCCTGGAAATAACAATGGCTCGTATGGAAGCAGACACGATGCTGTTAAAATTCATGTATGCTAGGAGCAGACAATCGTGTGACTGTGGAATGCCAACGGCTTGTCTAATCAGGCCTACTTCAAAATGATACAGTAATGTCCGGTTTTTGGCCACAGCGAATGTGCTTCAATATCACAGTTAGTATCTATGAGCGTTCTGGTAACATTAGTGACTGCCGTTTCCATAAATTATATTTATACTCTAATGCTGCCAGAATGTTCGTATGTATGTCTGTACTGAGACACAATTAATATAGCGCTCATCAAGTAATTCACAAATACTGTGTTTCCCTGTCCTTCTCGACTTGGACTGATGGGCCTCTCCAACGATGCACGATTTTGGACTGTGGGCTCATTTCGAAGAGGTCATCGGCTGGTACATCATAACAACGGCCCTGTAGAAGTCATTAGATTACATTAGATTAAATCAGATTAGATTATATTGGATTGGATTAGATTATTTTAGATTAGGTTAGATTAGGTTAGATTAGGTTAGATTAGGTTAGATTAGGTTAGATTAGGTTAGATTAGGTTAGATTATGTTATGTTAGATTAAGTTATGTTAAGTTATGTTAAGTTGTGTTATCTTAGGTTAGGTTAGGGTTAGATTAGGTTAGGTTAAGTTAGATGAGATTAGATTAGACTGGATTCGATAGGATTGGTGTGGTTTGGATTTGATCAGATCAGATTAGATTAGAGTAGAATAGAGTAGGTAAGATCAGATTAGATTAGGTTAGATAAAATGTTGTCAGACAAAATGTACTCGTGAACTGTGTATAGACAGTCGTCATACTGTCGCTTCTGATTACATAAACTGCATGACTATTACTCTGTTGATTACTATAGATGTAACCGGCGCACTATAAATTTTGGCTTTATTTTTGTATTTGTCTTTAGTTGGAATGCTTCATTTTCATGTAAAGTATCTGATGGATCTAAGGTGGATCTGGCCACATTAATTTTCGCTGTAACGACGCTGAAAACCTTTGCGAGTTTACTACTAGACTTCTAATCAAAGGTTTGGAATTCCCTGAAGTGTTTTACTGGCTGATCGGATGATTGAAGATGTGATGATTCGTTGATCAAGTGATTGATTGGCTGACTACTGGGTCACCCGAGTAATGGAACGCAGGCCAATCACAAAATGATTCCAGAACTGCAAATTGGCAACGCGAATCTGTTTCAGAAGAGTTTTGAACGCAGAAGCTCAGTCCAATGGTTTTTAAATTTTCTTCTGATTTTCGATTTTCTTTTTTCGTGTCAACTCAATCAAATAGAAACAAATTGTATTAATGCTTCTCAGTATATGAGAGCTTTGTTCAAGAAGTTACATCAGTATATGATAGATTTGTTCAAGAAGTTACAGTCGAAGTTTCAAAGAGTGAAAGCCATAGGAGACAGGTAGTTTCCTAAATGGACTCCAGTTATATTCCGTCGAATTAAAGTTTTATGTACGGCGGCAAGTTTAAGTGCAGTAGAACATTTTAAATCATGACATTTTACACTCCTTATGGAATAATTTGAAATCGTATCCCTCTTCATCGGTGCTGTATTTTAATATAGTTTCAAGTTCCTCGGCGACAGAGACAGAAAGACCGAAAGCAGATTGCCAAATGCATTTTGTCTCCACATCTGCGTCGAGGGATTGAATCCAGGTGCCTTGCGTAAACTGACAACTCTTTGTCAAGCCAGAAGTTCAGCCCAGTGCACGAGAGGCCGCGATATAATACCAGTCTGTTAATTTGAGTGTCGTAATATGTGATTCTTTAGGAGTTAACAACCCTTATTGTGTAATTATTATACCTGGTTTGTTACCATAATCATGCTGTTTGTTATTCTAATGACATGTTGCAATAGCTGAGTTATTACTCTAATTGGCGTGTGCTCATAATCATGTTATTATTCTAACTGATGTAGATTTTTCATAATCATATTATTATTCTTATTGACGTGTTAACACAATCATGTTATTTGAGTGTTGTACTATGCGAAAGAACCTAGAACAAATTCTTATTGAAATATGAAATAATTGTATAAATATAAATGAAAGTGCAGCGCATATATTATTTGTATAAATATCGGAATATATCATTTTTAATGGATATCGGAATATATCATATTTAATGGATAACGGAATATATCATTTATATGCCTATCCGGAATATCTGTATAATAATTTACTCCTTGTCTTTTCGATAGCATCAAGCACGCGAGTATGAATAGAAGTATGCGGCGTAGTTAATCATCGATGAATTCTTTAGCATCTGATATTCTCGCTGCTGATGCTGCTGGTAGCGCACTGGCTTCATCTAATTTCCATTCTCCATCGTCGTCGTCGTCGTCATCATCATAATCATCGCTGTAATCATTGTCTACAGTCGTTGCTACGTTTGACTTCGCAAATAGAATTACTGCATCGGAGTCACATTCGTAAATACATTGGCGCAGCATTTCCTCATAAAGACCAGCATTCGTCTACCACACACAAGGTCCGTATACAAATTGAATGCCTTGGACGACCATAGATGTACGGATAGCCTTACGAGACATACACGCAAAGACGCACAAAGATACACATACGCATAGACACGCAAACATACAATGAAAACTACACGAACACGACCCTTAAACTTGGGCAAGCAGGCAAGAAGACAGACAATCGGCCAGCTATAGAGAAAGAAAGACATACACGAAACCATACAAACACACAAGCACAAGAGTATACAAGCACGACAGACACGCAGAAACACACAGGCAGCCAGCGAAAGACAGCCATATAAACACAGACACAAGTAAAAATGCACGCAGACGTATACATACCACGGCAGACACGTGCAGACTCTCACACAAACAGACTCATACGGACAGACGCACACAGACAGACGCACACAGACAGACGCACACAGACAGACGCACACAGACAGGCAGGCAGGCAGACGTGAAGATTTGATCTTTCCACTTTGCGATAAATAATTTACTGTTCGTCGCAGACCGAACCTCTGACGCAGAGTTGATAGGCGAAGTCCCGCCGCCTCAAAGGGGACTTGACATGGATACCTCAGCCGCCGTGTCCGCGTGAGATGGGATTAATTATTGGCGAACGAATGCTTACCAGTGGCTTACCACTGACTTGCTCTGGTAAGCTGCTATATAATGGCCAAAGACTCAGCTTACCACTCTCCTCAGTGGTAGGCTAGGATTTCGAACCGACCACATCGGCTTTTTCAATCATTCGGCGATTTCGAGAAATTGCCGAACCATGCTACGCAGAAGTCGAGCTACACTCTACTGCATATACATTGCACAACATTAAATTTTACACAACGTTGGGTTATGAAAAATGTGATGTAGACCCTGCTTCGTCGTCCCTTATCTTCGATGCCACGAGGTCCAGGAACTCTGAACGTATTGTCATCTGTCAACTCCGGCTTTGTTTGGGTCCTACGTGTGCGTAGGAGTCATTCACGCGTGACATTTTTTTACTTGTCTGAGCACTGCTTCCTAACTGATGACTTTTCATACTGACATTTAACATTGTTTACAGTTTCCTTGAAACGGCGCTATACGAATTTCCAGTTACAATTACAATTAGGTTGTGCTGCACTTAGCTGTCAAACTCCGTTTCGTTCGATTTTTGTCTATTTTTAATATAGCCTTATATATTACTGTATATATTTTTATATATTTTTAATATATTTTCCACTGCATTACTTACAAGGAAGTAATGTATAGCACTGCAGTTCATAGTTTTTATAGCGCCCCTTCTGCATTTATTAAGCGCCACTTTGTAACTACTAAGCATCAACCAATGGCGCTCAGCAATTGCGAGTGTAAGTCCTTACAAGGTAACCGTCTACTTAGAGGTTCGAACCCGTACTCCCCGTGTTACAAGCGGAGCTCTCCAACCAATAGGCTTCCATACCCCCCGAAACGTCTCGGCGCTACATAAAAGCTGCATGCGGAAGACCAGCCTATTCACCGGCTCTTAGTCAAATGAAGCCGTCAGACGAAAAAACAATCTCCGTACGATTTCTCAGGAATTGTCTGCGAATTTACCTCTCTTAATTTCAGTAGGATTTTATGCGATTGAATGCTTGGAATATAGGCCTCACATTCCATAAGTGAAAATGATTTCCTACTTACGTCTTCTGAATCCTTTTTAAATTATCTACCATAATCTTCGGCGAGGGCTTTGTGGATGTAAGCAGCAGAGACCTAGCATTCCGCGCAGTGAAAATGACTTCCTAGGGATTTCATTGCAGCCTGCTGAATCTTGCTTTAATTTTATTCACCAATGGAGACTACCAAAAGGAGGAACATAGAGAGGCAAGCGATCGACACCAACGAGGCAATAAGCCACGGGATGTAAAGAAGAAAGGAGAAGAATAAGAAAAACAAGAAGATGATGATGAAGGAGGAGGCGGAGGTGGACTAGAAAAAAGAATCGGAAGAAGAAGAAAAAGGAGGAGAAGAAGAAGAAGAATAAGAAGAAGAAAAAGGAGAAGAACAAGAACAAGAAGAACAAGAAGAAGAACAAGAAGACAAACAGGAAGTTCAGATCTTCATTAATAATTACAAGTCTTCCACATGACTACGTACAAGACATATGATGAGGTGATAATTTCATTAATTCATTCATTCATTCACCCATAAGATCTATGTACTGCCCCTCTAAGATACCTACTTAAGGGGGTATGACCGAATCCTTCTAGATCAGTTAGGGTTTGGTCATATCTGATAAGGCCATATCTGATTAGATTTAGATTTTAGATCATTTCATTGATCACCATAATATTTAAACAATTACAGTTACAGTCTGTTACATACATTGGTGCCAATTGAACAAAAAGTTCCGCTACGAAGTCACCAGTTTACATCATGGATTGCAGATAGGTTACAGCAATATACAGATTAGATAAATTTTGTATTTGTCTAGATTATATTAGATTGCCCTGATTAGTTATCAATATATTGTAGATTTTTTTCCATATAAAAGATTTAGGATTTCGAAGACATTGTTCTGCCTATCGATCGGTCGGCCTTATTTTTTCGCAAACGCCGTCTCGCGGCCCGTTCACCTCAGTCTGTCTCGATATCGACTACACGCCAACAGCCTCAAGAAGGCTTTCTTTCTGACTCAGTCCTTGTTAAGAATTCGATGTCGATTTCCCCTTTGCTGTTAGCATAGCGTTGTCTTCTTTTCGATGTTCTCGCTCGATGCTTTGATGGTTCTGTCTCTTTCATCGAGCACGAGCGATTTCTAGAGGTAGACCTACTCTTTTTGAAGTGCGCGATTATCGCCTAATCCGAGCGAATTCATAAGAAAAGCTCGCCAGGGTAGTCTTGCCACAATTAACTGCCATTTTCTTCATTGGACACGTGTGGCTCTGACCGGCCTTCTCCTCCTTTTATTACCTCGTTCAGTTGCCTGTTCGGTTTCTCACATACATACATGCATACTTACGTACATACAAAGAACATGCATGCATACAAATATGGGCCTATGTGTTTCTGTGTCTAACAAATGTGTTTCTGTGTCTGGTAAATGTGTTTCTGTGTCTGGTAAATGTGTTTCTGTGTCTGATAAATGTGTTTCTGTGTGTGGTAAATGTGTTTCTGTGTCTGGTAAATGTGTTTCTGTGTCTGGTAAATGTGTTTCTGTGCCTGGTAAATGTGTTTCTGTTTCTGGAAAAGAAGTGTTTTCAGTCTTGAGTGAAAGACCTGCGCAGAAACTGAAAGAGGTGAAATGTTGGTGAGTTCGTATGATTGACCAGACAACTGTCGCAATTCTGGCGGGAGTTTATTCCAAAGGGGTGGGGCAGCTATGGCTATCGAGCGATTTCCAAATTTTAAGGATGAGGTGACGGGAGGGCGAAGAAGTGTTAGGACAGATGAGGAGCGGGTTGAACGGAGTGGTTGGATAGTAAATAATTGACGAAGATAGGAGGGTTGGGAGGATTGAAGTGTGTTGTAGGTGAGGGATAAGACTTTGTACTCTATTCGTTCTGGTATTTTAAGCCAGTGCAGTGATTTGAGAACAGGGGTGATGTGATGGTGTTTGGGGGTTTTGGTGCCTGGTAAATGTGTTTCTGTGTCTGGTAAATGTGTTTCTGTGTCTGGTAAATGTGTTTCAGTGTCTGGTAAATGTGTTTCTGTGTCTGGTAAATGTTCTGTGTCTGGTAAATGTGTTTCTGTGTCTGGTAAATGTGTTTCTGTGTCTGGTAAATGTGTTTCTGTGTCTGGTAAATGTGTTTCTGTGTCTGGTAAATGTGTTTCTGTGTCGGGTAAATGTGTTTCTGATCTCGCAAAAGTGTTTCTGTGTCTGGCAAATGTGTTTCCATTTCTAGCAAATGTGCTTCTAATCTGGCAAATGTGTTTAAGTGTCTGCAAAATGTGTTACTGTGTCTGGCAAATGTGTTCTGATCTGGCAAATGTGTTTCGTGTCCGGCGAATGTGTGCCTGATCTGGCAAATGTGTTTCTGTGTCTAGAAAAAATGTTTCTGTATCTGGCAAATGTGTTTCTGTATCTGGCAAATGTGTTTCTGATCTGGCGAATGTGTCTGCTGAAATGAACACAATGGAAACACATTTGTCTAATCAGCGTTCGAAAGACAGAATAATGCTAGTATTCTAAGTGACACGTTGCAATGTTTGTGTTGCGTGCTTTGAGTCGTCGATTGGAAGTTTCAGCGTTTGGCATGTGTCATGGTGCTGATGTAACAGTAGCCATAATCTCATCCGCACACATAAGCTGCGTAAGTGAAGTTCCTTATACAACAGCATTCATCTAGAGCAAGGCGAAAGAAGAATTATTGTGGTTCGATCAAGTGTGACGTTAAGGTTAATAATAATAATAATAATAATAATAATAATAATAATAATAATAATAATAATAATAATAATAATAATAATAATAATGATACTGATGATGATGATGATGATGATGATGATGATGATGATGATGATGATTCCTCTACCTGGCTTGTTACCATATTCATGCTATTTGTTATTCTAATGACATGTTGCAATAACCGAGTCATTACTTTAATTGGCTGGTGCCCAAAATCGTGTTATTATTCTGACGCGATTTTTCCATTTTTCATATTCATGTTATTATTCTTATTGACATGTTACCAGAATCATGTTATTATTCTTATTGACATGTTACCATAATCATGTTATTATTCTTATTGACATGTTACCATAATCATGTTATTCTATTTGACTTCGTGTTGCCATGTTTATCTTGTGTGTCGTCAGATGTCGGCTGAAGTTGCAGCGACTGGACATCTGGCCATTTTTCTAGCGCCTTTTAAAGTACCTCACTGACACTGATCCTTGCCTTGTGTGTTTATCTAAGCCAGGGTCGCACCAAGGACCTCACGAGAAGCGGTTACTGAACGACATCTTCAACTCGAGAGGGCACAACCGCCTCGAGCGACCCGTGGCCAACGACTCAGACCCACTGAGAGTCGAGTTCGGTCTCGTCCTTCAACAGATCATTGAAGTGGTAAGAGGATGCACAGCGGTGGCCCACTGGCTCAGCGCTTGCCTTTTAACAAGCAAGTTTCGGGTTCAGGTCTCTTTAATGTAGAGGTCTTGAGCGAATCATTAACGCACTATTGCTTAGACCCATCGAGTGATGGTTCTTTATTAGAGAAGACCTTTTTTATCATCATATAAGAAATAAGCATAATTAAATAACTGAAATTTCAATCTAACAGCGCTTTTATGAGGTTCTCAAAAGTCGCTATATATTAAGTGCCTACACACACACACACAGACACGCACGCACACACACACAACCACACAAGGAAACGGAGAAAAATAAGGAGAAGTAAAAGAAGAAAGAAGGGTGGAAAAAGAGAAGGAGAGGAGTAAGAAGAAAAAGAGCTGACTTTGACTAAGCGCCGTTACACATGAGCTGCGCACGCGTCCATTCCATTTGTCAAACGGTTGTTGTCGCAAAACGCCTGGTGCTTGCTATCTGCTGCGCTCGTCTTCGCTGAGGTTTGCAACGACGACGAAAAGTGTTTTGCGTCCAGCCAACCGTAGAGACGATTAATTAACGACGTCTCGAGCGCCGACTCGGGTATTACTCGACGCCGGGAGATGATATAGCGCCAGCGATTTGTCATTCGGTCCTCATTCGGACGTTTGAAGGTGGTAGATATCGCGAGGCCGGGAATGTAGAATAAATCAGAAATCCAGCCCAGGATTTTGATGCAACCCCTGGCATCACCTAGCGGGGTCTGATTCGGAGGGTAGATAAGTTGATGGACATATGACCTGATGTATGGTCGTGCAGGGAGGTGGTGATTGATCGAGCGATGGGTAGATCAAAGAGCCACAGCCCGACGGTTGACACGGTGCTTGAGCTCGATTCTTCATCGCCTGGTTCAATTTTCTGTTGCGATGCGATATGGGCGTGGAATAGGAATTGCGTAGCACTAACAGAGTTGTCTCTGTCACTGGATATCTGCAGGAATTTAATTTCTGCATCTGTTCCCATCATACATATGGTGTTCGCTTCCATTGAATTAACAAATAGTTTATTTCTTATCTAACGAAGTAACAGAATTTGCATTTGGCTGTCACTATCTATATATCTATATTTCAATGCTGTTTAGAGGTCCTCAACAGGCGCAGTGTAAATGTTCACTTACATACATACATATATGCATTCCTGCATACATACATGCATACATACATACAAACATACATACATATACACATGCATACATACATGCATTCCTGCATAAATACATGTATGCATTTATACATGCGTACATGCAAACATACTTAATTACATACGTTCCTACTTACTTACTTACTTACTTCCATCCTTACTTACTTACTTATTTACATATGCATTATACATGTATGTTTTGGGACTCGCCTATTTCCTCAGGCTCTCATTCCGAGAGTTCCTCCGAGTAATTTATTCATTACCGAGACGCTATATAAATTGATCAATGCAGTATACTGTGCAAGGAAGCTGTGTGTGGTATAGTTTATTGTTTATACTGTACGCATGATATGTGTATGGACCTAATATGTTTATACGTTCTAGTCTGCTGTATGCAAGGTTCTTGCACAAATGCGTATGCTGTGCTGAGCAGCCTTGAACTACATCTATGGCCAGTGCTGCGAAGCTGTAGGTCACTTGCTTTGCAAGCAGGTTGAATATCTAAAGTTTATTCATCCTGTAATTCTAAGAACGTCGATTCTGTTTCTGTTCTGTTTTAGAACGAGAAGAACCAAATTTTAAACACCAATCTATGGCTAAACATGGTGAGCTCTACGAATGATTCTTTTGCAACAAAATGCAAAGCACGATTTATACCTTACATCGTTTTGATGATACATTACTCTTAGATTCGAATATGAATATTATGTAACTGTATTGTAGCTGAACTGTAATGTAATGAAACTGAACACATTATAGCACCATCTAAGTACTTCTTGTAAGCGCTCCTCGCCAACGTAGATGATATCAGCGTTCTTTATGAATAATAAGATCCGCAATAACAATATTACATCCGACCAGATGATTACTGACAATTATTAATTATAATTATTATGATTATAAATACCAGATAATTAATGGCAATTAATTAATTAATAAATGCAGATCAATTTGCAACGGAATATGGTCAATATACCGTCATTTGCCTTTGTAATAGCATTGAAGTTTATATCCGAACCAATCCATCGCCATTTACAACAATATTTAGAACCTTTTTAGCACCTCTGCAACATGACACCTGGCATGTTGGCAGATTGCAAATTTATCTCCATTTTAGAACTTCGTATTGATGATAAGTTGGCTCCGTGTTCCATTCTGTAGGCCTGGAATGATAGCAACTTGGCCTGGAATGAGTCGGAGTATGGCGGAATCAAAAGTATTCGAATACCTCCTTCGATGTTATGGAAGCCAGATATACTGATGTACAACAGGTATTTTAGTTTTAAGCTCCATATTGCTCAATATACGCTATAGAAATGCGCAACTTATTTATGTATGAATTGCCTCGTACTAACCTTTAAATGCGCTGTGTAAATTCTAGCAGATAATGTGATACTGTTCGTTCACTGTAGACGTGGAAGGTATTGGATGGTCGACGACAAAGGCTCTCGCAGCCATACGATATCGTTACACACAAGGCATCACTATCTAATGACTGAGCATCAATCGATTGCCCCCAGCAATTGTGAGTGAAGGACTTGCTCAAGGTCCCCACAGAGTAACCGCCTCAGGGGAGTTTCGAACCCGTACTCTCCGTGTTACAAGCCGAGCACTCTCACCAATAGGCTACGGTGTCCTTTTAGGCCTACTGTTAATTACGCGATTCTATTCATTAACCATTTTACTCACTATGGAACACTGTTTTGTCCAACCTAATCTAAATACGGTTATCCAAATGACCTATAATCTAACTGACCCCCAATCTAAATGACCGCTATCATGCAATGTAAATTACGAGCAAATTATATGCCATGCAATCGAAATGGCATACAATGCTAAATGACATGCATTCTCAAGTGCAAGCAGTATAAATGAATTTCAGCCTAAATGACTTGCGCTGTGAATGACTTGTCGTCGTCGTCATATTTGCAAATATCCTGCATGTACAGCATATATTTACGTGGCCATAATCCTAACCATGTTTCAGTTTAAGAGATGATTTGAGGAGCTATATAAATTTGCCCAACTGCAGGCATATTTCCCGGATGTGTCATTTCTGTAGCGCCTACGAAGACATCGGGGCACTTTCCAACGAATGTATTATGATCCTCTTTAACAATATTGCCTATCGATTTTGTTTTGACTGAGCGCCTGTGAATAAGCTGGTTCCCGCGACTTAGCTTTTGTTGAGCGCTGTAGAAATCTCGATTACGATTACGATTGCGATTATTGCATCCTACTAAATACAGTAATTGATAACAGTAATTATCAAATGCAGATCATTTGCGAAAGAATATCGTCCAGTATATAGTCATTTTCCTTTGTACTGGCATTTAAGTTTGTATCCGAACCAATCAATCATCTTCTACAACCATTTATGTAGCGCCGATGAAGACATCGACAGTACTTTTCCGACGAACGTCGTTGTCTCTTCGAACGGAAACTGTCTCTGGGTTCCTCCTGGTCTCTTCCTCAGCACCTGCAAGATCGACATCACCTGGTTTCCCTTCGACGACCAGATGTGTAAGATGAAGTTCGGCTCATGGACCTACGACAGCCGAGGAATCGACCTTCAGCTGAAGGACACCAGCGGAGATGTTTCCAGCTTCATTCCCAACGGAGAATGGCAGCTCATTGGTATAAAAATGTCTTCACTAATATATGTATATATATATATATACGAATGTTAAACATTACAACGACTATTGCTGCACTGATATTCAATAGATGGCAGTAGCAGTAATGGACTTCTTAGTTTGTTCGTTAGAGGGCAGGGTGCATAATCTTACAGTGATATATAGTTTGTGTTTGACTAGAGCGATGGGACAGTCCGGTTTTTTCATTTTGATTATCTTAAAGAAAAATAATTAAACTTTGTTTGTATATTCGCTGATTTACTTTATCAACGAATACATATACAAAGATCAATGCACCAAAAATCCATTTGGAGAAGGGTGTTCTGAACATGTGTAATCGTAATTGTAAACTTGAAATATCTAAAGCGCTACTTAAAAGCTAAGCGCATGGCATCCGCCCCATCGGCCGAATCGGGCCGGATTGGTATACCGTATTATTTCTGCATTTATTAAGCACCACTATCTAATGACTAAGCATCAATCGATGGCCCTGAACAATTGTGAGTGAAGGGCTTACTCAAGGTCCCTCTACACAGCAACCGTCTCAGGGTAAGCTCAAACCCGTACTCCGCGTTACAAGCCGAGCACTCAAAGATGAGAAAACCAATTCAACTTTTTATTAGTTCTGCATTCATTAAGCGCTACTATTTAAGCACCAAACCATGGCGCTCAGCAATTGTGAGTGTAGGACTTGCTCAAGGTCCATACACATCAAAAGCTGTCTTGGGAGGAGGCTCAAACCCGTACTCTCTGCGTTAGAGGTCGAACGCTCTATCCACTGTGCCCAACCTATAGTAGACTGTATAAGAGATGCGTTGTTTGTCTTTTAGGTCTTCCGGCGAATCGTAATGTAGTTTCCTACGAGTGTTGTCCCGAAGAATACATCGACGTTACGTTTACGATCCACATCCGGCGTCGAACTCTCTACTACGGCTTCAATCTCATCATTCCCTGTGTCCTCATCTCATCCATGACGCTTCTCACGTTCACTCTTCCACCGGATGCAGGCGAAAAGATATCACTCGGTAGGCCTAGGCCTAGGGCTAAGTTCTTGTGGCCAGGGCGCGATTATCTAGTGGTTAGCCTGCTGGATTTCAATCGAAAGGTTGTGGGTTCAACTCCCCGCCAAGGCAGAAATTTGTTTCAAGATTTCAGCTCTGCTTGCGCCCCCTAGCCAACTGAGTTGTAATAAGTACAGTGACCGAACACTGTCAGTAGGAAGATCAGGCGGTGGTGGAGAGGGTCGCCCGCTCGCCCTCATATGCCGAGGCTAAGAAAAATGAAGTCGCTAGCGTAACACTCCCTACCCATGGCTCCTTCTTGGAGTTGAAGTTAGCTTAAAGGACTACTCTCTCACTCTGCTTTGTTGTTTTTCTTCTTGCTCTTCTTCTCACTGTTTCTTTTGCTCTTATTCTTGTTCTTTTTTTTCATCTTTATGTGTGCATGTTTTAATTGCTCCTGGCCACTTACAGAACGTCTCATTTTAACAATCTGTTTTGTAGGGGCGCTATACAAATTTTCGATTCTATAAGCAATATAAGTGCAAAATTTGGAATGCGAATCTCGTCTATGTAAGCGTGTTGTTCGCATCTGAAGTGTTCTGTAATGGCGCGATATAAATGATTTTAATGCGGTGGTAATCTGTTCGGCAGGTGTGACGGTGCTTTTGTCTTTGACTGTGTTCTTGCTTCTGGTTGCTGAGACGATGCCTCCAACATCTGACGCTGTACCACTCATCGGTGAGTCTTCCGCTCTTTCTCCCCTCTCCTCTCTCTCTCTCTTTGTCTCTCTATTTGTCTCTGTCTCTATCTCTGTCTCTATCTCTGTCTCTATCTCTGTCTCTATCTCTGTCCCTATCTCTGTCTCTATCTCTGTCTCTATCTTTGTCTCTCTCCCTCTGTCTCTGTCTCCCTCTGTCTTTGTCTCCTTCTGTCTCCGTCTGTCTGTCTGTCTCTCTCTGTTCGTCTCTCTTCTCCTCTGTCTCTGTCTCTTTCTTTCTCTCTCTGTCTTACGTGCCAGGGGTTGCAGTACAGTTCTGCCAAATTCCCCTAATCTTCGGTTGAAATCGCCCAAAAAGTCCATGTCCTAATTTTTATTGCAGAAACTTTAAAATCACCTTTCCAGTAATTGATACGTCGTCTGTGTTCGAATCTAGAACTACATGTAATGGGCCTATTATACTTTTCAACAGCAGTGCTGCAATAGTAGGCCTAATAGCCTAACATTAGGCCTATTACTAATATCAACAAAAACAACAATAATAAAAACTGCAAAGTTAAGGTCGACATTCACTGCCCTGGCAGCCGCAAGATGTCGTTAAACACAGAATATATTACTAAATTTTAGGTTTTGTTTGGACACCTTTAAATCGCTTCACTCCAATGCTGTATATGTATGCTATATGCACCTGAACGAACAATAAATTCCAAAATCTGGTTACAAGAGTGAAAACTCTACAAACTTATTTCCACTCGTTAACGGCATTTGATGCCATAAGATGCCTTAATAACATTGGAAACTACTAACAATATTGAATTTTTCTCCGAAGAATTTTTTACTTCATGAGGGTTCATATAACTCAAATTACTTAATTATACCTCTGGAAAAAACTAATAATAATGGCTGAGTGTATTCTTTAGTTTTTTTTTTACTTTTTCTTGTGTTGTTAAATACTTGTAAACCATCTGCGATTAGCTAATGGTTAATAAAGAAAAATATATATATATACTTACTTACTTATTCGGCGTCCGATGGGTTATTATGCTGTACGTTGTAGGAATGTACTTCTCGGCGATTATGTTGATGTGTTCTCTCTCCGTCGTTTGCACGGTCTTGGTTCTCAATTTCCACCATCGATCACCCGATACACACATCATGCCACAGTGGGTGAGCACTACTAGGAATTTTCTTCTAAACTTAACGACCTGGATTGATCAGAAACGTCGAACCCAAGTACAGTAACGACGGAAGAACACGTGAAAAAAAGTTACAGCTTCGATGCCGGCGCATTAGAAGTTACTAATTATTATTATTATCACAGGATGACCGGGACAGTGTGAACTGTTTACTGAAAGTCCTAATAAACTTCACCACCATTTAGGCTACAGCGTAGGCAACTTAGGCATCGCTTTAGTGAAGTACTTAAAAGTCACTGTATGAAGTGTCTGGGTACTTACATGAGTGCATATACCTACCTACATACAGACATGCATACATACAAACATACACACATATATAAATACATACATATGGACATGAATACACACATTAAATACATACATACATAAGTACATACATACATACATACAAACATATATACATACATATATACGGACATAAATGCATACATACATAAATAAATACATACATACATACACACATAAATACATACATACATATATACAAACATATATACATATATACGGACATAAATGCATACATACATACATTCATACATACATACATACACACATACATACATACATGCATACATAAATACATACATACATACATACATACACAGATAAGTACATACATTCATACATACATACAAACAAACTGTTATCGTAACGTAAAGTAATTTTATAGCGCCTGTTTTGTAATCGCTGTTCGTGTTACAGGTCAAGTACGGCGTGTGTGAGAAGCTGGCCTGGCTACTGCGCATGACCCGACCGGGTCAGGAGAAGGTCACGAAGCGCAACAGCATCAAGGTCAAACTAAAAGAACTCGAGCTTCGAGAGCGCTCTTCGAAAAGTCTACTCGCCAACGTCCTCGACCTTGACGACGACCTTCGCCTGCTGCGAACCAATCACCATCCTCCCACGGCCGCCGCGGTACCACAACCGCCAGCAACCCCCACACCCTCTTCCGGCCTGAGACAAAAGGGCGGCGAACACCCGTACCCCAACTCCAACCACCGTCACCCTCAGCCCGGTGCTGGGGTCCAGCTTCCGCCCCACCCGACGCCCGTAACTCAGTCGATCGCTGCCCCTCCGTTGACCGTTGCAGGGGCGGCCCAACAGTTCCTCTGTCGAGGCACGTACCAGTCGTGCGGCGTGACCTGCTCTGGTCCCGCCCCGTGGACGACTGACTCGGCCTCCGTTCTGAAGGAGATCTTGCAGGAGCTGAGGGATGTGACAGACAAGATGAGGGTCGACGACCAGAGACAGGACGAGTGCGGAGACTGGAAGTTTGCGGCGATGGTCGTTGACCGCCTGTGTCTCTGTCTGTTCACGGTCTTCACCGTCGTCTCGACGTTCGCCATTCTCTGCTCGGCACCTCACTTCTTCGCCTAATATACCTACAGTGCAGCAGCTGCCGGCCATGAGAATCGCTATCGTGATCATCATCATCATCATCGTCATCATCATCCGAACATCGTCGTCGTCGTCATAATAATAATAATAATGATGATAATAGTAATAATAATAATAATAATAATAATAATTTTTTAGGACATCAGCGAAGATTAGCCACCTCAGAATATAATTTTTTTTAACTTCCTGAAGGATCATAAATACCTCGGGGTTCAAAAATAATAATCATCGTCAAAATAATAATAGTCGTAATCATCATCATGATCATCATCATCAACGCATTCTTCTTGTTCTTCTTATTCCTGTTCCACTTGTTGTTGTTGTTGTTCTTCTTCTTTTTCTTATAATTATAATTATTATTACTATTAATAATAATAATAATAGTAGTATTATTATTTATTATTCATCGTTTCCTTCTGTTTCTTGTTCTCCTTTTTGTTGTTATTCTTACTGTTCATGGTCTTGTTCTTGTTGTTCTTGTTGTTCTTGTTCTTGTTGTTCTTGTTCTTGTTCTTCAGTCCCAAATTCATCAGTCAGCTGCAGTACCATTCTCATATTAAAATAATGTGCTGTAGTCTTCGTAGTCACCGTCGTTATCGCCGTAAATCGTGTCATCATCATTACCATCATTTATCTGTTGCAGTTGAAGCCAAGACCCCTGTAATTTTTAGGTATGCAGCCTGTCTTTGTTAACTAAAAGTTATTTCAGTTTTAAGAAGACCTCACCATTCGCATCTAATTGTCGTTTTGTAGATTTATACGGTTCAAACTCTGTGTCATTAACGACGGAAATTCTGTTTCACTGGTAAAGTCATTACTATTTAATTCAAGTCAGACTTGTTTCTTTTTAAATTGCTATTACAAATCGACTTCGTTGTGTTTTTGAACTGTGTTTATCAGTGGAACTATTTGGGCGAAAACAAAGAAGTTACATAAAAGAATTCGTTAGAACAAATTAGATCTAATGAAAAACTCCACGAATTTTAATAATAAATGATGACGGCGATACAGTTTAAATCACACATTTGCAGCAACAAAAGTCAAACGCCAATAGTTTAGTACTGCTCATCTGTCCAGTAGTTACATCGTCCGTAGTTAAACGACGCTGGAAACGTGACTGGAAAATGTCTCCACGGCCAGTATCTTACACGCGCATAGAACCCGACCAATGCAAAGTTGGAAGCTCACGCCTCAGTCAGAGCTCCTGGTCTCTAGTGCATTGATGATAGAAACTGGCGAATGAATAGTTGAATAAATACAGTTCTACACAAAGTCTCTTGTGACCCTGTAACTGAATCGTTTATAGACGCAACGAAGATATTTAATAAAATTCTTTGTTCCTTGAAATTGCCTTTAGAGTTCATTAAAAAACGCTACATGATTACCTAAACAGACCTATACGCAGATCGAGTAAGATGTCTGTAGGCTTTCACACGCATACATTGGACGCTAATATTGGATACAGGATTACAGTAAACGCTCAGATATTTCTGAACGCTAACTCGTATTCTGACTCGCCATTCAGGATCACGGGGTTTCGATTTCCGAATCACTTAATCCGAATGATTCGGATTCATACTCATCGGTTTGGTTGGAGGACTCGGATTCTAACTCATCGCTGAGGACCAGTTTCTGCAGTGTAACCTTGGACTCCATTAAAGCAGATTCGATACGATCTTTTATCTGCTGTTTCCTTTACTGCCAGTGATGATTCTTCTTGGGGCAGTGGTGCATCCAGTGGTCTCCGACGAGACCTCCAGGGTTGCAGTAGTAGCAGCGCGCATCAATCAGACCGTGGGCCCAAGGACATTTCCTTGGGCAGCTCATGAAGGCACAGCGTCTGGCTTGCACGTTCCGGCACATCCTGGACTTGTACTTTGCTCCCAAGTGACATCCATTTATCTCGAAATGTTCCCTCTCAAAGCGAGTGTGACGATGGTGACACCTGTTTCCCAGATGACAACTAAACTTGTAGATACACCTCTCTTCCACACTATCCACATTGTCATCATCGTCGTAGTCTTTTTCTTCTATCAACTCGTTGCTGCCGATATCCTTGCTGCTTGCAAAAGAAACACGACGACAGCTTCCCTTTTGGAATGCTATGATCAAGTTCAACTCATCTAAGTCCGCCTGATCCTGACTTCTGTAATCCGCAAGCAGAATTATCTTGACGATCTTTGGGTCGTTGTCTGGACGAAGGTACTGGCAAGGCCGTTTAATTACATTTACTACTTGGAGAGAGAGACGTCTGGCATCATCTTCATTCTGAGGAGAGGCGTACTCGAATACATAGCAAGGATGCTCGCCTTCAGACTGCGATGGCCATCGTGACTCGACGAAGTAAACTGATGAATGTTCCGGAATCATATAGTCTAAGGTTATCAGTTTTGCTCCTTTGGATTGGCTAGCGGTAATGAAGTCCTTCACTCTTTTCGAGATGGCAGTCTCCCAACCGACTACTTCCAGCTTCCACCCGTGCTTGTGTACCTTGCGAAGGGCCTGCAAGTAGTCCCTATCTCCACTCACGATGATGAAAGTCACCGAACCTGGCTTCAAATGGGGCGATTGGAATCTAAGACAGGCGGCTTCATCCACCATATCAGCCGCTAAGGTCGCATCAACCTCTTTTTCTGCGCCTTTGTAACTCCTGTCGAAGACTCTAGCCTGTATTCCTTCATCTTTCATAGCCTTCCAAACAGAATCATTACTTAGGGACCCCGACCCGTAGAGTTTCGTACACAGCACGGGCCGTTTCTTGGCCAAGACTTCGATCAGTCGACTGAATTCAATGCGAAAACGACGGTCCTGTTTGACAACGAGGTGATTCAGTTTGGCATAATATTTCATTCCCTCGATGAAAAGATTCGAATCATCAATGAAGATGCAAACCTTCTCTTCTGATTTCGACATCACTGAACTTGTGCACTTGACAGCAATCCTGAATTACCAAAAATTAGTTATTTATTAGTTGTAATAATTGCATATATTTGTGTGTAGTAAGGATGGTAGTATGGAGCTATAAGGTCAAGTATAGTGAGCGTATACTATTAAATGGCATAACTTAGAAATAGTTTGTGGGCCCGCGCGCGTGTGCGTAGATATATATATATATATATACAGACAGACAGAGACAGAGACAGAAACTTATTCAGATCACCGTACCGTTAACTGGTGAATCCTGTCTCTGGAGTATGGAGCATATAAGGTCAAGTATCTAGTGAGCGTATACTATCAAATGGCATAACTATATGTACAACCTAGCAATGGTATTACGATATAACAACCAGTTAAACCTAAATTATTGCTGGGGAACAACCGATTTCCATTTTGGCATAGGCATACCTGAAATGCAGGATACAAAAGCCTATTTAAGTAAGAAACAGTGGACAACTCAGCTATATGATGGATTCAATAGTCTTTGATGTCGAGTTACTTCAAATGCTAAGATTAGGTGCATGCATTGATGACCTGTTACACAGTTCGTGACTGTAAAATAGCCTACCTATTGAAATACAGATGGGAGATAATGCTCAACTAACTGCCTAACACAGATCCGAAACGTGCTTAAATAATGGTTATTAATAATTGTACCTGTAGGCTATGTTACGGCCGCGGCACCGTCCAAATCTCCTAACAACTCAAGTGGAACGGACTAACACCTAAAAGAACATGAAAACAACGTCGATTGCAAAACCACAATAGCCGTCCATTTCGGCAAGAATAACACATTAGCCTACAACTGTAGTTCGTTTAGGTTGGAATGAATAGATTAATCAACCAGCCTATTGAACAGTGTAAAAAATATATCTCGATTGCAGACGATCGTAGGTGAATGTTCTGATATGTTAGACTCCAATAAGCTTCAAAATTAGACGCATAATTTAGCGTTGAAATTGCTGATTCTCGAAGGTTTTTGTCGACTGACTAAACTCAGGTATACAGTGTATACAAATTAAGCAGGCTTAGCCTTGTTTCAGTACATGACCACGTAGGCTAAAGAAATGAAATCCGTTATTCTTTCGGCATGGGCTACGTGATTGTATGCACACGCGTATGTCTATAAATTTTGTGTTGTCAGTCATTTGTGCCTGTATAGGCCTGTTCATCACAGCTCAGAAAAGAAAACTAATGGCCACCAACTGTAATATTATTATTATATCAAGCGATTCATTCTATAGTTTCTATAGCTCTGTATAAGTGTGCAGGCCTACGCCTATACACGTTCACATTTACTTGTGCCTTCCCAACCATGACTTAAAAGCGAATATTTCCTTTTTACTTTGTACATAGTAATTTTTTTTCTAAACCCTGTTCAGTTTAAGAAAATGGCATGATGGACTCAAATATCTTTAAACCTTAACTGCGTGCAAATTTAGTACGATCAACAAGCAATCCATTAAGAGATATGTTCACAAGACTTGAGTCCAGTTACACGTAATTTGTAGATGATTCACTGAAGCAGACTCGCGAATGAGCCGCTTGAAAGACTGCCTTCACGTAGTAAATTTAAATGTACACTATTTTCTATGGCGACCATATGGCCTCAACCTTGTTCATTTTTCAATGAATTAATCGGATGAGCTCCTTAACAACCGCTGCCCATTTGAATGGGCGCCACGCCACTTAAGGTTCCATCTACGAACCGTGCTAGCCCGAGATTCAGATCTCTGAAATAAGCTACGATCTGTACGCGAATCGGCATCCTCACGTTCAGAGGCATCTTGACGTTCGCGTCTAGCCAATAGTGTAATTAGGTCAAAGACTGAACCGAAGTAACAGCTGGGTGGAAAGAGTTTCAGAGTATAGGTATACCCAGGTGACATTATTATCGTACTTCGTTCAAGTACCACTTAGATGATTATTCTCGAGTATGCAACCTTTATTTACAAAAAGCATATACGTACAAAACAAGACTGCAACTCTATCTACTTAAATGTTAGCCCTCAAGCGCCCTTAAGAGGTCCTTAAAAGGTGCTACATTAATGTTCAGATACACACATACATACTTACATACATACAGTACATCCATACATACATACATGTATATTCGTGACATACGCAGAATTAAGCGCTACGTCCCCATGTCTTCTAGAATACCATTGGCTAATGCACTGGTCTGTAGTCGCCTTGACTACTGTAACTCAATCCTTGTTAGTATCACAAAAAGTCAAATATACAGAAACTCCAGAGTTCAGAACTCTTTGGCTAGAGCCATAACAAATACTTCAAACTATGAGCATATTATCCCTTCTGATAAGTCTTTACATTGGCTTCCTGTTCAGCTAAGGATTTGTTTCAAATTGCGACTTACCACCGTCACCCTCAGCCCGGTGCTGGGGTCCAGCTTCCGCCCCACCCGGCGCCCGTGACTCAGTCGATCGCTGCCCCTCCGTTGACCGTTGCAGGGGCGGCCCAACAGTTCCTCTGCCGAGGCACGTACCAGTCGTGCGGCGTGACCTGCTCTGGTCCCGCCCCGTGGACGACTGACTCGGCCTCCGTTCTGAAGGAGATCTTGCAGGAGCTGAGGGATGTGACGGACAAGATGAGGGTCGACGACCAGAGACAGGACGAGTGTGGAGACTGGAAGTTTGCGGCGATGGTCGTTGACCGTCTGTGTCTCTGTCTGTTCCATTCTCTGCTCGGCACCTCACTTCTTTGCCTAATATACCTACAGTTCAGCCGCAGCTGGCCAAGAGAATCGCATTATCATCGTCATCATCGTCGCAATCATCATCATCATCCGAACACCGTCGTCATAATTATAACCACCATCATCATCAACGCATTATACTTGTTCTTGTTCCTCTTGTTCCTCTTGTTCCTATTATTATTGTTGTTGTTGTTGTTATTATTATTATTATTATTGTTATTATTATTATTATTATTATTATTACTTGTCGTTTCCTTCCTTTTCTTGTTCTCCTTCATGTTGTTATTCTTCCTCTTCATGGTCTTGTTCTCCTTGTTCTTGTTCTCCTTGTTCTTGTTCTTCAGTCCCAAATTCATCAGTCAGCTGCAGTACTATCCTCGTCTTAAAATGATGTGCTGTAGTCGTCGTAGTCTCCGTCGTCATCGGCGTAAATGTGTCATCATCATTATCATCATTTAGTTCTCGCAGTTGAAACCTTGGATCCAGTAATTTTTCAGGTATACTACTTGCCTTTGTTAACTAAAAGTTATTTCAGTTTTAAGAAGACCTCACCAGTAGCATCTGTCGTTTTGTACATTTATACGGTTCAAACTCTGCGTCGTTAACGATGAAAATTCTTTGTTTCGCTGATAAAGTCGTTACTCTTTATTTCAAATCAAACTTGTTTGTTTTTAAATTGCTATTGCAAATCGGCTTCGTTGTGTTTTTGAACTGTGTTTATCAGTGGAAGTATTTGGGCGAAAACAAAGAAGTTACATAAAAGAATTCGTTAGAACAAATTAGATCTAATGAAAAACTCCACGAATTTTAATAATAAATGATGACGGCGATACAGTTTAAATCACACATTTGCAGCAACAAAAGTCAAACGCCAATAGTTTAGTACTGCTCATCTGTCCAGTAGTTACATCGTCCGTAGTTAAACGACGCTGGAAACGTGACTGGAAAATGTCTCCACGGCCAGTATCTTACACGCGCATAGAACCCGACCAATGCAAAGTTGGAAGCTCACGCCTCAGTCAGAGCTCCTGGTCTCTAGTGCATTGATGATAGAAACTGGCGAATGAATAGTTGAATAAATACAGTTCTACACAAAGTCTCTTGTGACCCTGTAACTGAATCGTTTATAGACGCAACGAAGATATTTAATAAAATTCTTTGTTCCTTGAAATTGCCTTTAGAGTTCATTAAAAAACGCTATACGATTACCTAAACAGACCTATACGCAGATCGAGTAAGATGTCTGTAGGTATTCACACGCATACATTGGAAGCTAATATTGGATACAGGATTACAGTAAACGCTCAGATAGTTCAGACTCCCGTTTAGAACGCTGATTCGTATTCTGACTCGCCATTCAAGATCACGGGGTTTCGAATTCCGAATAGTCACCTATTCCGAATGATTCGGATTCATATTCATCGGTTTGGTTCGAGGGCTCGGATTCTAATTCATCCCTGAGGACCAGTTTTTGTAGTGTAACCTTGGACTCCATTAAAGCAGATTCGATATGATCTTTTATCTGCTGTTTATGTTGCTGCCAGTGATGATTCTTCTTGGGGCAGTGGTGCATCCAGTGATCTCCAACGAGACCTCCAGAGTTGCAGTAGTAGCAGCGCGCATCAATCAGACCGTGGGCCCAAGGACATTTCCTTGGGCAGCTCATGAAGGCACAGCGTCTGGCTTGCACGTTCCGGCACATCCTGGACTTGTACTTTGCTCCCAAGTGACATCCATTTATCTCGAAATGTTCCCTCTCAGAGCGAGTGTGACGATGGTGACACCTATTTCCCAGATGACAACTAAACTTATAGATACACCTCTCTTCCGCACTGTCCACATTGTCATCATCGTCGTAGTCTTTTTCTTCTATCAACTCGTTGCTGCCGATATCCTTGCTGCTTGCAAAAGAAACACGACGACAGCTTCCCTTTTGGAATGCTATGATCAAGTTCAACTCATCTAAGTCCGCCTGATCCTGACTTCTGTAATCCGCAAGCAGAATTATCTTGACGATCTTTGGGTCGTTGTCTGGACGAAGGTACTGGCAAGGCCGTTTGATTACATTTACTACTTGGAGAGAGAGACGTCTGGCATCATCTTCATTCTGAGGAGAGGCGTACTCGAATACATAGCAAGGATGCTCGCCTTCAGACTGCGATGGCCATCGTGACTCGACGAAGTAAACTGATGAATGTTCCGGAATCAGATAGTCTAAGGTTATCAGTTTTGCTCCTTTGGATTGGCTAGCGGTAATGAAGTCCTTCACTCTTTTCGAGATGGCAGTCTCCCAACCGACTACTTCCAGCTTCCACCCGTGCTTGTGTACCTTGCGAAGGGCCTGCAAGTAGTCCCTATCTCCACTCACGATGATGAAAGTCACCGAACCTGGCTTCAAATGGGGCGATTGGAATCTAAGACAGGCGGCTTCATCTACCATATTAGCCGCTAAGGTCGCATCAACCTCTTTTTCTGCGCCTTTGTATCTCCTGTCGAAGACTCTAGCCTGTATTCCTTCATCTTTCATAGCCTTCCAAACAGAATCATTACTTAGGGATCCCGACCCGTAGAGTTTCGTACACAGCACGGGCCGTTTCTTGGCCAAGACTTCGATCAGTCGACTGAATTCAATGCGAAAACGACGGTCCTGTTTGACAACGAGGTGATTCAGTTTGGCATAATATTTCATTCCCTCGATGAAAAGATTCGAATCATCAATGAAGATGCAAACATTCTCTTTTGATTTCGACATCGTTGAATTTGCGAAATTGACAACAATCCTTGATTAGCAAAAATTAGTTATTTATTAGTTGTAATAATTGTAGATATGTTTATGTGTAGTAAGGACGGTAGGCCATACAATTTAGAAGTAATTTGTGTATGTCTGTGTAGAGAGGTCGATGAGAGAGTCAGCAATTAAGTAAGTAAGCAATAAGTAATGCATTTGTTAACATGTTAATATGTTCAGCAGCTGAGGGAGGAATTGTAGGCGTGAACGGGTTACAGTGAAAGAAAAAGTGCGATAGATATTAACAAAAATGGAGCAGAACTTATTAAGCTCACCGTACCGTTAGCTGTTGAATCCAGTCTCTAGAGTATGGAGTATATACTGCCAAGTATCTAACGAACGTAAACTATTAAATGGTGCAAGTATACTGCATTGTACAGCCAGCCTAGTAATAATTTTATGATGTTACAACCAGATAAACTTGAATTATTGCTGGGCAAGAATCGATTTCCAGTTTGGCATACTTAAATCTGAAACGTAGGATACAAAAGCCTATTTAAGTAAGAAACATTGGCTACCCAGCTGTATGACAGATGCAATAGTCTTAGACATCAAGGTACTTCAAATGCCAAGGTAAGCCTAGGCCTACATAGTTCGTGACTGTAAAATAACCTGCCTGTTGAAATACAGATTAGAGATGCTGCTCAACTAACAGCATAACACCGCTCTGAGACGTGCTTAGATAATGGTTATTAATAATTGTGCCTTACAGACTATGTTATAGTCGTGGCACCTTCCAGCTCTCCTAACAACTCATGTGAAACGGACTAGCACCTAAACGAACATAAAAACAACGACGATTGCAAAGCTATAGTAGTCGTCCGTTTCTGCAAGAATAACATATTAGCCTACAGCTGTAGTTCGTTTAGGTTGGAAGGAATAGATTAATCAACCAGCCTATTGATCAATGTAAACAAATATGGCGACTACAGACGATCGTAGGTGAATGTTCTGCTGCGTTAGACTCCAAGAAGCTTCAAAATTAGACGCATAGTTAGACGCATAGTTGAAATCGCTGATTCCAGAAAGTTTTGTTGACTGACTATGCTATATCCTACAGGTTATACAAATTTAACAGGTTAAGGCCTAGATTCAGTATACGAGCTCGTAGGCTAAACCACTTAAGTCCGTTGTTCTCTCCGCATGGGCTGCGTGCTTGTGTACACACACGTGCGTAATTGTGTTACCTATCGATTATGACCGTATAGGCCTGTTCAGCACAGCCGAGCAAAAAAACTAAGAGCCACCGATTGTAATATTATTATTATTATATCAAGCGGTTCATTGTATAGTTTCTAAAGGTCTATATAAGTCTGCAGGCCTACGCCTATACACGTTCACATTTACTTGTGCTTATCCAACCATGACTTGAAAATGAACATTTCCTTTTTACTGTGTGCAGAGTAATTATGTTTAACCATGTTCAATTTTGTTATTAAGTACTGCGAAGTGCTCGATAATATGAATTCTAAGATCAAAAGATCGCTAAGTTCAAATCGTTCATGAAATAGAAAAGCGATAGTGTTTTACTATTTAGTCGAGTGTAACGAAACGAATGTTTAAAAACCAGTAGTTGTTGCTTTGATATTCAGTACAGATCTTGTAACTTGCTGCCATTGAAAGAACTTTTGTTTTTCAACGGTATGCTCTTCATAGCAATGTAAACTAGTCTTGCCGGCTACTGAAATTTAGAATTATTCTAAACTTAGAGTGATGAATGACAAAGTAATGCTACATTTTGACTGTATTTTTGTTTGGAACTTTCAGTTTCGTTTTCTGCCAATGCATGTCAATTATGACGCTGAAATGATAATCCAGGTGTTCGAAAACTGCTCATTAGTAATCAGTCAGTGCATGGTTTATACATCAGACAATATGTATAACGCCTATTTAAACATAGCGATCTCATAATTTGTATGATTGCAATTATATGTTGTCATCAATACCGATCTAATCTAACCTAATTTAATGAATTCTATAGCGCCGTTAAAATAATTATTTACTGATTAGTAACTTCTAACGCGCCGGTGTCTAATGCACCAGCCATTAATCGATGGTTACTTCAAGTCAGAGATCTGATTCTGCGAATACCCCGTATTTGAAAAGTGGTTAGCACATGGCCGGAACATTGACAGAAAATGGTGGGGTGGAGTCAAACATATGTCTAAACTGCGTGCGTTTTTAGTACGATCAACAAGCAATCCATTAAAAGATATCTTCGCAAAAGTCCAGTTCCAAGTAATTTGCAGGTGAGTTCGCTGCAACAGAATCTGTTGCGAATGAGCCGCTTGAAAGACGTGAGCCTTCACGCAGTATCGTAATCAGGTCAAAGACTGAGCCGAACGAACAGCTGTGGGGAAGGAGTTTCGGAACATAGGTATAACCAGGTGATACAATTATCGTACTTCGTTCAAGTACAATCTTAGATTACCAATATCAATCAGCCAATCTTTATTTACAAAATGCATATGCGTACAAAGCAAAACTGCAACTCGACATTAACAAAACGCACAGAGACAGTGTCTCTTTTGGGTTTGGCAGTTGTGATACGCATCGATTGATTTTGCCAAAATAATGCAGCTAAAGCTTCACTAAAACCATTTGATTTTATTTATTAATAAAATCATTAATTAATAAAATAAAAATGCGGTTCGTTTTATGCAAATTCTAAGAAAGGGATATTTAAGTATCGAAATGCGCTGAGTATAACAACTGTTGTCGTGGCAAAACAAATATATCCATAACTGTCATTGAATTAGTGCAAAAATGTACAAATCCAAGAAGATCTCCCTTAACCAACTATATATATATGTGACTTTAGTTGAAGATAGCTAAACTGAATATTTTCATGAATTCCTCTTACACATGCATTTAAACTAAGGTCTTTATTATGTATATTCAATTACTGCATGACTGAAAACATTTTCGCTCAATATCGACCCCTAAATTAGCACAGTTTGTAATAGAAGAATTAAACGGCAGTTTCTGATACGGAAATTTAAAGGATCCAAAGGGTCGAAGAGTTTACCTATTTCCGGCAATAGCAACAAGATTTCAGTTTGAATAGACATTTTAAATTAGTTCGGTTAAAAGTGCCTGAACAAATACAAATGCCTAAAATCAGAGTACATATATGAAAGAAACATGTTTCAATATGAATTCTCAAATAGCTTTTGATTTTAGCTGAAATTGAGGAATATTATACGTTTGATATCTGCTGGAGCGGTTTCAATCTGTGAAACTGCTTGTGTGCGACAACTAAGCAAGCAACAGATTTTGACTGTGCACAGCATTGCCGTGGCGAAAATTGTCGTCAAATGCAGGGGGAAAATTTCATTGATTTCGAAGCACAAACAAACTGACTTTGATATTCTCTTATGTCTCCTAGTCCTAATAACTCTAAGTCCAAAGTCTGGTGATATCGACAATTGCATTATAATCAGAAATGTAATAGTGCGTTTCTGCAGAAATTCCAGTTCTTTGAAGCAAGTGGTACACTTTGGGCAAAGACAGGTAGCTGCAGGTGGATCTATAAATTAGCTACAGCTTCGTGAGTATTTCAAAACACATGCATACATAAGTTGCCTAATATACTCTAATCTAGTCTATTCTAGTCTAGACTAGTTTAATTAAGTACGCATACAACAACCAAAGTAGGCTATATATCCCATCAAATGACGTCTGCATCATATAAATCACGTCCTCAACAGAACGGCGTATATTGAACAAACGGTGAAAATATGACAATATTCTCCATAAGTCCTACAAATTGATTCAAATGTAGGAGTTATGGAGCCTATAATTTGGAGCTATGATGCAACTTCAGGATTTCGAAGTTATCTGTCGTTTTCTAAAATAGCGAACTCTCCCTGCTCGAAGATAATCTGCTTCTTTTGACAGTCTTCCGTGACTATAAGTCTGTCTATCGGTCTGACTGTCTCATACTGGTTACTCTGCCTGTCTCTTTCTCTCCTACAGTTTTATTTCTTCCCTTTTCCCCTCCTATCTGATACTGTACCTCTCACCCAATCAATATCATTTGTCTGTCTGCCTCGTCCCATCAGTCTGTCTACGCTGTATTTGGTCTGCCAAAATCAGCTCTAATACCCACCGCTGTTTGCTGGTAGAGGATTCGCCAGTTGGCGCCACTGTCGGTGACCTTCTATCTATGTTATGGACATTATTTTTAAGGGTGCCATGTTGTCAATAATTCAGTTAACAAATACTATGACTTAGAGTGATAATAAAACGAAAAACGAATAAAATGACACTACTGTCTTCTAAATCCAGACTTCAGCGACTAGGATCTTTTATTGGGACACTGGTCCATCCAGTGGACGCCTTCCAGACCTCCAAGATCACAGTTGTAACAGCGTGCCTCGGATGCATCGTGAGCATAGCAACACTGCTTCGGATTTATCTGATACTGACACCTGTTGTTCTCTGCATGACCGCAGAATTTTGCTTTGTATAGTTTGCCCAAATTTAGAGGATGGTTTTTGAAGTGCTCTTTTTCGGCATTGGTGTGAGCATATCGACAGTTCTTGCCAAGACGTCAGACAAACCTGTACAATTAAATATTCATCCAAAATCATCATCAGTTAAAATAAATAACAATAGAATAACCTATAAAATTAAATATTAGTTCAAAAACGAATAGCAACTGAACAGTATAACCACAAATGTTTATCAATGTGGTTATGCAATAGTGCTATATCGTTAAATGCACGTCATACAAGGTGACCTCTTAGTGGAGTTTAGAAACTCATTACATCTTCAGGAGGACCATCCAACTCATCGCCACCGTAAATAACCCAAGTGTACATTTATATATCGCTTTTTTGTAGGAGCCTTTCAAAGCATAATAATTAAATACACACTATTTCAAATATATTAATCTGGAATGAGACTGGTAAAATATGATCCATGAATACATAAATTTTCACAAGACAATTGACAGATCTCTTAAATTAATAAACATGGATCCTTTAAATTGGATTTAGAGAAGTTTATTCCTTATCTATAAGTATAATGGCGCTGTAAACAAGTGTGATAGGAATGAAAGGTAATATATTTTGTGAGGTACTTAAATACGCTATAGTAAGTATCCTGATACATACTTACAACTTATGTCAAGTAATTAATATGCGCTATACTAAGCGTCATGGTACATGCATGGTACATTTGTTTATACACCTCAATAGAGACTCCTATGAAGCGTGGTCGCAAGGTCGAAGGATCTATAGGCTGAGGCGCAAACGATGCCACAGCAATCTAACAACAGAATACTTTTTAAACTTTTATACTTAGTTACTGATCCCAAAAAGATGGAGAGATGAATGCGCATCAGATTGCGAGAAATCACATGATTGGTCACCCAACCATATACTAACTGGGTTATGCATTGCACAATATCACAGTGCCTGCCAGCGTGGCATCAACAGCGACAGCCGCCACCCATGAAGAATAGCAACTGTACCTATCAGAAAATATATATATATATATATATATATATATATATATATGGGTGTGTTTTCCCATAAGCCCACCTCTTATTCCAAAATGATGCGAAACCGAAAGCAAACGGTTTTTAGCAGCCACGCAAGAAAAACCGAGCGTGATGTGATACACATCGTAGCCGATGTTCATAACTGTGAAAAAGTCCAAGTTATATTACATGATTACACGCTAGGAAACAGCACAAACTGTGTGCGTGTAAATATCTGCTTTGATTCTAAAAATGTGTTTGCTACGCAAATTATGAGTTTACCCTGTAAAAATCCCGTGTAGAAAACCCGTGTAGACCTAAAATGTAAAAACCTAGATAGGCGGGAATTACTGACTTGCATTAGCCTCAAAACCACATATAAGCTGCGGCCAATAGCACAAGAAGTCCTCTCAAAAATATATCAAATATTTTAAGATATACATTACTGATCAGTACCTACATAAATCCATATGAATTATACCAATCTAATGAGATTTCTGCGATGCTGTTACCATCATAAGAGATTACGTGTACAAGGCATAATTCGACAGTCGCATCGAAGTGAAATTAAGCATAATTGATGTTTTCAAAGTCTATGTTAGCACTCTATCCCAGCGAAGCCAAATACGTAGACTTGGTACGTTTGAACTACCACCATCTGTATTAGACATCTGTTGTCATTCAGTTGGTTCCTGGGACAGGGAAGCCTTATCACCAGTCTCTGTCTGAGTCTTTCCGCCCTAAGCACATAGATATCGGGCAACACATCTCCCCACACTATCACATTTCTCTCGCTTTATTTCCATGTGCATGAATCCCAGAGTCAAACCTATATGTGTCATGCACCACAGCTTACGAAGTTTTCGCACCCGGGCTCTGTTGGCGATTGTATGTGTACATTGTATGTATGTATGCATCCGTGTATGCATTTGTGTATGTATGCATGTATGTATGCAAGTATGTATGTATGTACTCATGCATGACACACATGTATTCATACAGACATACATACATACAATGTATATACATATACATATACATACATACATACATACGCACATATAGGTACATGCATAGATACATGCATACATTCATTCATACATACATACGCCCACACATACATAACTACAAATGTACATGCATATATACATAAATACATGCATGTATACATATACAGATACATACTTGCTTACATACCTATATAAATACACACATATGCACATATATATTCATTCATAGATAAATACATACAAATATGCATACATGCATACATACATACACACACTTACATACATACATACATGCCTACACAAATACATACATACATACACACATACATACATACATACATACATAGATGGACGCGTACTAATACAAAACTGTTTTGTATCAAATGCTCGCGGCCACAATGTTGGTCTCATCCTACTATCTTAACAAATACATTGCTTTTATCACATTAGAAAATGAAATTAAGGCATTATCTACTGAATTTTTAGGTTCACAATGCTGTGTGATATTAAAGACTCAGCTGCTATGTGAACTTTAGAGTTTCTCAGTAAAGTTGAGCTAAATTATTTCTATTCAATTTCCTGAGTTATATTTATTCGCCTGCATGTTAATAGACAAATCTTTTGGTAACCTGAAATGCTCTAATATCGTTCGTCGGCCTTCATGCAGGCGTATCATCGATCGTCGTAAGGCAGTAACACGAGTAAAGTTGTCAAGCTGACATTCGCTGTTAACGCTCTAATGCTGCAGTCATTAAGTAATTATAGAGTGCATGATAAGGATTGTTATTAGGTAATTGTCGAGTGTTATAAGTATATATATATATATACCTCACAGTAACTACTTTATATATATATATTGCATATATACAAAAGATGCATATTGTGTTTCAGTATATACTATATACTGCGACTTATATGTCCTAAAAGGTTTAAATATCAAAATGCTGAAATCTAAAATTACAGTACATCCAATTACTGCGAGGATGTTCCATGCAGGCCTTTGTGACTTACTAACCCTCCTCTGCCCTCTCTCCTCTCCTCTCGTCTCCTGTCTTCTGCTCTCTTCATCATGAAGCATATGCCTATGTTGGAAACTAGCTAGAAGATGTTTCTGGTTAGAAACAAAAATTTGTACACTGAATGGTATAAGAGTTTATCAGCCAGTCTACTTTCAGAACTAATTGACAAAAAGTCTGTATTGGTCAAGAGGTATGTTTTTTCTATAATTTTGCTATACTTCGTGACTTTCCTTACTTTATAAGATCGCGATGAAGGCTGATTATCAACTATTTGGACTGAA
>OZ029923.1:8553171-8592674 GCA_964023275.1 Norana najaformis | reverse complement strand
TGAATGTGCATGTTTTATGTGCACTTGCATGTGTGTGTTTGTATGTGTGTATGTGTGTATGTGCGCTTGTATGTGTGTGTGTGTTTATATATGTGTACATGTTTATGTGCGTCGTTGTGTTTCTCGGTTTGGCATCGTCTTCGGTTGAAATGCATTATATTCAAATGAATGCAGATGAATTCAGACCCAATTGTTTGCACTCAATGACCGTTTAGTCAATCATTTTCTGAAGCTGTTCAACTTTGACAGGCGTCATTTCCACAATGCATCCGGCAGAATATCCACAGGCTCTCGAGAAATATAAGACTGAAAGAAGGAAGAAATTGTCTGTTCGTCTGCCTGTCAGTCAGTCAAAGGACAGACAGACATTTTGAGACAGACATATATATTTGTATGCAAAAACAGACAGGCAGGCAAACATACAGACAGGCACGAGATGAGATCTCACACCTTGTACCACATAGCCCCCAATTTGTCCTATAAGCCTAATGATCCATGATGATGATGATGGTGGTGGTGGTGATGATGATGATGTATAGTAGGAGGAAGAGAAGGAGAAAGAATAGCAAGAGGAGGAAGAGCAGAAGGAGACACATAATGACGATGCCGATGATAAGAGTGATATTGGAAGGGAACCGAACCCTTTTTGCCTATCGATTTTGTTTTGACTGAGCGCCTGTAAATAAGCTGGTCCCCCGCGGCGCGGCTTTCGTTGGGCGCTGTAGAAATCTTGGGATTACGATTACTAGCTGCCACGCTGTCTCTCCGTCTGACTTTTGGATTTTGACCTGGAACCGAACCCTTTTGCCTATCGATTTTGTTTTGACTGAGCTCCTCTGAATAAGCTAGTCCCCGCGACGTGGCTTTCGTTGGGCGCTGTAGAAATTTCGGAATTACGATTACGATATCTATTACATAAGAGACTACACTACATTACAAGAACAGATATAACCATGCTATTACATATATACAGCATACTACACCACATAGCGTTACGCCACATTGTCCAAAGTTACATTTCATAAACTTACATTTCATAACATAACATTACATCGCACTGCATTGTATTCCTTACATTACAATGGATTTTCTACATTACGTCAACATTGCGTTACATATTGATGTTGGTAGATTGACTGGTTCAAGGAGACAACGTCGTCGTCGTCCTCGTCCTCAAAGGCGACCGGTGAGTCAGAGGTGACTGCCACTCCCATTGCCACTGGAAAGAAGGTCGTCGTTGAGGACAGTCGCTTCCGAGTCTACCGACCGCACAACAGCGCCCTGTCTGTCCTCATCATTCGAAGGTCGAAGAAGAAGGACGCTAGCATCTACAGGTGCAACCTCTCCGGATCCAGTACAAGGCATAAGTACATGGTACTCAACGTCACAGGTACTTATTCCGCATTATGGCCAGCCTTTGTATCATGACGACTCTTAAGCCTCACCATTTCTTAGTTCTTAGCATTGTGTCAACTGTCGACATTGCATAGAACTACGTTGGTTGAGCTCTTCATGTGTATGTAGTGCGAGAAGTATACCAATAGAAACCTCCAATTATCCGAGCATTGTTCACTACTACTTGTTCTTATTCAACTTTAAAGCCACTTAGGCTCGCCAGGGCAACGTTCTAGCGTTATATAAAGTGTGTTGATCCATAAATGCACAAAAAAATGGCGAAATCAGCTGCCAAAAGCCAAAATGACAAACACCTAGAATCCAGAAAATGCTGAACATCTGAAAAGACAAGCCTTAAAGTTAAGAGATGTAACAGGCCACGTCTATATTGTTCGTTATTACCAGGTAATACATGCCACCATGTTTAGCCATACTGTGTTATATACTATAGTGCTTGACACTATCAGATATCAATTATAGAAATTATTATTATTATTGTTGTTGTTGTTGTTATTGTTGTTGTCATTATCATTACTATCGTTACTGGAATGCCAGATATCAATTATTGGAATTATTATTATTAATATTGTTGTTATTGCTGTTGTTATTGTTGTTATTGTTGTTGTTATTGTTGTGGTTGTTGTTGTCATTGTCGTTACTTTCATTATTGGAATGCACATATGCCTAAAACACAACTGGCTACATCAACACTAGCCTTTGTCGTGATTAAAGTAACTTCTAGGTTCCACTGTTTGCGACTGTTGTGTTTTTCTGATTATTTTTCCTAGCATCGTTTAATCGATCGACTGCAGGTCATATCTGACCGAAAGCCATTCATCCAGGCATTTATCCATTTATCCAGAAATCCTTTCAGATGACCTTCCAAACAATCAATTATTGTGCGAAGCAGACCCCAGTGGAGAACGCATGCTTCATCTGTATGCTCTGATTCGGAACAGTAGCGCTACCTACTGTAACTTTTATGCTCGCGTCTCCACTTATTCCCATCCTCTCATCATCGTATACCATTCTCATTCCCTGTCGCTTATCCAACCGTAGCAAACGGTTTTACCAGACTCCCTCCATTCTTCTCTTTGTCGTTCTGTCTGTCCCTCTCTGTCTGTATGGTTTCTCTCTGTCTGTCTGTCTGGCTTCTGTCGGTGTTTCTGTTGATTCAGACTGCCTGTTTTTGGATGTCTATTCTCTTCCCGCTGTCTTTCTACTTCCCAGTATTTTCTCTCTCTGTCTCCCTCCTTCTCTGTCCTTCCAATGTGTCTCTCCTAGCCTGTGACTCACCATTTTGTCTGTTTCTCTTTACCTTTCTCCCTTTCTATTCCTCTTCTGCTGTATCTATCCTTACCCATTCATCTTTACCATGCGTCTCTCCTTCCTTGAGTCTCATCCCTCTGCTTCTATCCTCTGTGTCACTCCAATGTATCTCTCTTCTCAGGTCTATCTCCTTTCGTCTATCTCTCTTCACCTCCCTCCCTCCCTCCCTCCCTCCCTCCCTCCCTCCCTCCCTCCCTCCCTCCCTCCCTCCCTCCCTCCCTCCCTCCCTCCCTCCCTCCCTCCCTCCCTCCCTCCCTCCCTCCCTCCCTCCCTCCCTCCCTCCCTCCCTCCCTCCCTCCCTCCCTCCCTCCCTCCCTCCCTCCCTCCCTCCCTCCCTCCCTCCCTCCCTCCCTCCCTCCCTCCCTCCCTCCCTCCCTCCCTCCCTCCCTCCCTCCCTCCCTCCCTCCCTCCCTCCCTCCCTCCCTCCCTCCCTCCCTCCCTCCCTCCCTCCCTCCCTCCCTCCCTCCCTCCCTCCCTCCCTCCCTCCCTCCCTCCCTCCCTCCCTCCCTCCCTCCCTCCCTCCCTCCCTCCCTCCCTCCCTCCCTCCCTCCCTCCCTCCCTCCCTCCCTCCCTCCCTCCCTCCCTCCCTCCCTCCCTCCCTCCCTCCCTCCCTCCCTCCCTCCCTCCCTCCCTCCCTCCCTCCCTCCCTCCCTCCCTCCCTCCCTCCCTCCCTCCCTCCCCTCCCTCCCTCCCTCCCTCCCCTCCCTCCCCTCCCCTCCCTCCCTCCCTCCCTCCCTCCCTCCCTCCCTCCCTCCCTCTGTATCTCTTCTCTTCCGCATCTTTCGTCCGCTGTATCTCCCATCCCTCTGCCCCCCCCATCCAATGACTGTCTTTCTGTCTCTCTCTTCCGAGATGAATATTGTTTATTCACGTTCCGTTTGGCTGCTCAGGCCAATAGACCCAGCCTATCGCAGAATCTCATGAGGCTTTGCTGTTCGGGAGCAGATAAGCTTCGACGAGACGCCAACAGTTGGCAGAAACATCAACAAGGGGCAAATTAATTATCCTTAAAATGCCACAGCTTGACTCAAGCACAACTGTGATTCAAATCAGTCATCTATTTAATTTCTACATAAATTGATCAAGCGCATCTGAATGGCAGTTATTTAGGCGCTAAATAAATAGCAGTAAATCAGTATGTGAATAAAGTCACAAGCCTATTAGACTTTTAAGAAGCAGCTATAGAAAGCACTGGCTATTGAGTGTCCTTTAAAGTTAGCAGTGGTTCTAAAATATATGAAGTATCTTCTAAACCACTTATAATCTACGTTATATTATCTTATGACATTAAATATTATGTTATGTTTATATTATGTTATGCTTATATTATGTTATGTTATGGTATGGTATGCTATGTTATATTATGTTATGTTATGGTTTGCTATGCTATGTTATATTATGTCTTGTTATGTAAGCCAGTGCAATGCGGTCAACCAACAGGGAAGCTACAGTTTTAAACTTCATTTAGCAAAATCTTTGTGGCTGAGACATTCAGTAGATGGCATGAATGTTTAAGGTCTAAGGTGTTCAATCAAGATAAAGATGCAGAGTCATGCAGCTTGAAAATGCCTAATCTAATGTAATGACTTTTATAACGTCGCTTTGACACAAATAAAATAAATTGATTGATCAATCATCAATCAATTTCCAGTATCTATATTCAAAATTATTATTATTTTGTTATTATTATTTTTTAGCCCCGAGTTATTTATGAGATGGCCTGTTCTGAGATGGCTAGTCTGTGCTGATGTTATGTTAGGCTATGTTATATATTTATTATTATATATTATTATTTTTATTAATTTTTTTATTGAGAAAAGTTAAGCCGAAGTGCGAATCTGAGGCACAGTTAGTCAGATGTCATGTGATGATACAGTTTGATATCCAGCTATTTGAGAGCTAGTGAGAAAGATTGAGTTTGGAGGCCTTTTGAAGGAAGAGAGTTGGCGCATCGAATAGAGACCGATAGTCAGTTCCATTTCTTGGGGCAGCGGCATAGAATGCACGAGAATCCATGACAATTCTACATAGTGGATTAGCCAAAAGACCTATACCCAACAATCGCATGCTAAATTTTGTATGTAGGCTATTTATAATACATAAATATATACATAATGTATAAATACGTATATATTCGTCGAATAATGTCAGGATTATAATATATAAAGATCTTGTGCATATTATGTAAAGGCCTATGTACGAACCGATTCGTCAAACTGCAGCCTATCTATCGTTTCGGTCTGTGATAGGCCATAGAGAGGCTAAAAGCTTTCGGGGTCGGCCGAGGTGTCGGCCGGTGTGTCAACCGATGTGTCGGCCGGTGTGTCAACCGATGTGTCGGCCGGTGGGTCGGCCGATATGTCACCCTATCCGTCATCATCGCAGCACGGACGCAGGAAGCAATTTCTCTAAAATGGCATCTCGCCAGAGAGACGTCCGTCGTTTGCCTGAGTGTTTATTAAATTGCTATATCGATCTAAGGTCTCCGTTTGGAGGGATTTCTCCCATTTTCCGATGCTCAAATTTAAAGAGGGTGTGTCCGTGGACCCTCTGCGGATGGTTCTTCAAGGAGTGGCTTCCGGTAGAGGTCGTCTTTCATTGAGTGCGTGGCGCCATTTGGAATGACTCGGAGTGGGACATTTGCATTGGAAGATACATGTTGGTTTCTTCGATTCAGCGTTGCAAACATACACGCAGGCCTCATTAAATGTCTATGTATGTACGCACCTACTTACTTACTTAAGGATGTACATATGTATGCATATGTATGTAAGTTTTTATGCGTATGTATGTATGTATGTATGCACGCATGCATGTATGTATGTATGTATGCATGTATGCACGCATGCATGTATGTATGTATGTATGCACGCATGCATGTATGTATGTATGTATGCACGCATGCATGTATGTATGTATGTATGCACGCATGCATGTATGTATGTACGTACGTATGTATGCCTGTGTCTACATCATGTGCACTTGCGAATAATTATTTTTTTATCAGAAGTAGAATTGATCGCTCAGGAACCAAAATTATTAATATTATCATCACCAACTTTGTTGTTGTTGCTGTTGTTATGTTAATATTGCTATGTAGGCCTACAAAATTAGGCCGATTATATATCGACTGGTAATTTTCGTGTTATAACTGTACAACACAAATTCCTGTAGAGAAGATATAGGCGGCACAATATAGCGTTTGGTTGGATAATTCCCGGAAATTTTATCGCAGCCTGTGGCTTCAAATTCCGAAGCTCCTATTGTAAACAGCGAAGCCGTTCGTGGCTTTGTTACGGAGAGATGAGGCAAGAAAATAAAGGTTAACGACTGGTTATATCGCCCACTGCGGCCAGCGAGACTTGTGTTTTCCGACCAACTTAGCAGAATATTCGTGCATTAAATATCGATTTCTCTATTCAAAATTGGATGGGCTGTCTACGATCTAGTTATTGTAATTGTAACTGTAAACTTGAAATTTCTAAAGCACTAATCAAAAGCTAAGAGAAAGGCACAAGCTGATTCATGAGCTCTGCGTCAAGTCAGAGGTTGTCACAGAGTCAAGAGAGAGAGAGAAAGTCAGTCAGACAGACAGACAGACAGACAGACAGGCAGGCAGGCAGACAGGCAGACAGACAGAGGAGCTGTCACGGCTGGCTGTATTTAGATTGGAAGATATGAAAAAGCGGATGATTGAATGGATCATGACTATAATAGATTGAAGCAATAGAATGATTAGCAAAACTCAAATCAGCTTTACCCAAAGTAAAAGCTTTACCCAAAGTAAAAGCTTTACCCAAAGTAAAAGCTTTACCCAAAGTAAAAGCTTTACCCAAAGTAAAAGCTTTACCCAAAGTAAAAGCTTTACCCAAAGTAAAAGCTTTACCCAAAGTAAAAGCTTTACCCAAAGTAAAAGCTTTACCCAAAGTAAAAGCTTTACCCAAAGTAAAAGCTTTACCCAAAGTAAAAGCTTTACCCAAAGTAAAAGCTTTACCCAAAGTAAAAGCTTTACCCAAAGTAAAAGCTTTACCCAAAGTAGAAGTAGTCTCCCACGTATAATAGTGCGACGTACAGGAAACACTCATTTTCTTTTCTTGGGCCCTTGATCCAGCAATGGACGAATTCCAAGGTTCTGAAAAGCCGGACCAGCACATCACTAGACTTACCGTTTACCAATTGCACAACGTGCCATGCAAAGTCATTACACTTAGTTCGCTCGGCAGGCTCGAACCAGCAATCGTTAGACTACAGACCGAGTGCACTACCGAAAGAACCACCGCGTCGCAACAAAGATGTAGCTAAGTACATTATGTACATTAATTACATTAAGTAATTATGATGCAAACTTCCTGTCGCTTTAACAGAGTCGAAAATCGAAGCTCAGACGAGCCCGGCTACGATGAGAGCCAAGATCGGAAATGACATCATTCTGTGGTGCAACGCAACCGGATATCCGAAACCAGTTGTCTACTGGACTCGAGAAGACAGGAATCGACAGCTGCCGGACGGAAGTTATCAATACTGGGTCAGTCAGTTGGTTAGAGCTAACTTCACCTACAGTAACTTCGTAACACCTTCTCTGTCTCATTCTCTGCCTGTAGTTTCCTGGCAAATAACCTTTCGTTGGTCTGCTTACGGTATCACTTGACAACCCTTCTGACTTGACGCAGCGCTCGTGAATAAGCTGGTGTCATGCGCTGAGCATTTGAGTAACGCTTTAGAAATTTCGAGATTACGTTTGCAATTGCTAGAACATGCATAGACTATTCTATTTGAAATAGACAAATCTATATTTTATGTATGAATATTTGTCCAATGTCTTGTGCCATACATAATTTCCAGGGCCAGGGAGCTTTAGGGGACTTTCAATCTCCATTTTAAAACTATTTTTCACCCATGATCGTCGAATGAGTTGAAAAGACGCTATATAAACATCACTTTGTAGATATCGCTTCTTATGGCATATGTGCGCACTTGGAAAATTATAATAAGCAAAAAATCGCACTACAATTTCAGATTGGTGTTGACATTGAACCAACATTTCTAACGCCAACGCTAACACAACTGAAGTCCATTATTTTATATTAAGCCTGTAACAGTTAACTTATTGTTCCTTGTTGGTGTGTGCAACAAGGAACAACAAATTAACAATTAACAATTCGACAGTGCAACGCCGTGCCTTCTCAACGGTTGGGCCATCAGCCAGGAATAACCTCCCTCTGTATCTGTGAGTTCTTCCGGATAGTTGTAAGCTATTTGTACCTTTAATTAACAGCTGAAAACTGTTCTCTTTCGTCGGGTTTGGCTGGGAGAACATCAGAAGAGGCTCTATTTAAATGCTCTGAATAAAAGGCGCTATATAAATGAACGAGTGGTGATTTCGTGCTGCCTGCAGGGTAACGGACTGCAGGTCAGAACTGCATCGGAGGCTGACACTGGCATCTACGCTTGCTACCTGGATAACTTCGTCCAGCCAATCGTCTCCTACAAGTTTTCGCTCATGGTTGAAGGTAAATTATAACACCTGCTGAACGGAATAAATTGTTATGGATAAAGGTAAATGGTAGAAGGTAAATCGTAACACCTGCTCAAAGGGAATAAATTGTCGTGGATGAAGGTAAATGGTTGAAGGTAAATTATAACACCTGCTCAAAGGGAATAAATTGTCATGGATAAAGATAAATGGTTAAAGGTAAATTGTAACACCTGCTCAACGGAATAAATTGTCATAGATATTGTAAAGGTAAATGGCTGAAGGTAAATCATGACGATTACCCAATGTAATCCGATATCATTCAAATCGAATGCTTAGGCCTGCAGGCGTGAATTTCTAACTCGATCTGATCTTAGCATGAAACTAATTAGATGAAATTAGAAGTAGGCCTACTTAGATTAAATGAGATTAGGTTAGAATAGAACAGACCAGATCAGGTTAGATTAGATTATATTATATTAGATTAGATTGCAGTGCGATTAGTAAGATGTTTTGTAATGCAGATAACCCGTGGAACCTGGACGGCTACAAGATGCGCTTCGATAGCAAGCAGTGGTATCCGCAGGACAGCACTGAGCCGAAGCCGGTTAAGACGAAATCCTTCCTTCTGATGTGCGAGGCTCGTGGAGCATCGAAGCCACAGCCCCTGATTCGATGGTATAGAGATGGAAAGGCCATTCGCAATAACAAACACTTCTACATCATCGTAAGTCAATCGATCTCTCAATCAAATCGCTTTTCTATCAATCAATTTTTCGATCAAGTAATCAATCATCAGCCAAGCAGTTACTTAGTCCATGTCGCTTAGTCGAACTAAAATGCGTTACTAACGACAAGCTGCATTAAATATCGTCTGCCTTAATTATACTACTACTATTACTACTACTACTACTCCCACTACTACTACTACTACCACTTCCGCCACCACCACCACCACCATTCTTATTATTATTATTATTATTATTATTTATCAGCACTATCGCCATCATTATTTATTTACGATTATTGACTATTACAGCAGTTATATAATACCATTGTTATGTCATCCACTTTGTCTTAATTGTCACTTTCATGGGTTCCGTTGGTCATGGTAGGCTACATCACTCCATTCCATTCCCAGCTGGATGGCCTTAATCGATGGCATCGAGGGAGAAGAATAGGCTTGTCACTAGATGGATAATATAGAAAACGATTTATATGGCGCCCAACGTGGAACATTTAGAAACGCTTTTAGAATGAAAATCAGTGGCCATTTGGTACACATTGGACCGATTAGTCAATCTTCTCGTTTGTTTATTTCGTTCCTTAACTTATTGGCGATTATTATTAATTAAATGATTAAAGGGTTTTGTCTACATTAGATTGTTTTATATTTGTCTTATCCCATTTTTCTGTATGCTCTGTATGCTCTTTCCAAGTTAAATGCTCATCTATATACTCATTAAGAAAGTTTTGGATTTAGTTTACAGAACTAAGTTTAATATTATGCTGTGTTTATTCCTATCCTTATTTTATTGGTCATACTTACTTAGCTTGGATTAATAATTTGATAACAGTTTCGCTCATTTTTAAGCTGAGTTAGAAATTGTTCATTCAGGAATGAATAGTGATCGATGTTAGGCTTTGCTTGTTTGCGCATGTTCCTGTGGTAAGTTGTTTCTGTTTTTTCCCAGGAGGATAGTCCGGAATCCCGATCCAGCTATGCATCATCCACTTTGGTTATCATGAACTTCCTTCCTCGTTTCCAAGGCAACTACACTTGTGTCGCATCCAATGTGTTCCGCATGAAGAAACTGACATTCTACGTCAGAGGTAAGTTACGCAGACCTTGCCACGCCTCTGCAAGGAAAGGCGCCACATAATTTCGTTCTTCTTTATGTGAGAGGACTGCTTATAACTATTTGATCATGACATGGAATGGTAGGTACAGATGTTCTTAACGCATGGGTGTAGCCAGTAGAAAAGGATTTCAGATGAATCTATTATGAAATAGCAATTTATAAACGTTGACTTAAATCTTAGTATTCATTGCAGATTTTTGATATTATTTGCAAGTAATTTAGTCTATTTAAATTGTTTTTAAATACACATGATGCAAAAAATTAATTAATAAAACTTAACAAGCTTTTAAGACATAACTGCGTTGATAAAATCAATCATACAGAAGAAATAGGTCCACGGCGACAAACATATATTAATAAAAGTACACCGAAAAAATACATGGATAAAACTACACCAAAAATACAGGAACAATGTTACACCGAAAAAATACATGGATAAAACTACACCAAAAATACAGGAACAATGTTACACCGAAAAAATACATGGATAAAACTACACCAAAAATACAGAAACAATGTTACACCGAAAAAATACATGGATAAAACTACACCAAAAATACAGGAACAATGTTACACCGAAAAAATACATGGATAAAACTACACCAAAAATACAGGAACAATGTTACACCGAAAACTACAGGGATAAAAGTACACCAAAAATACAGGGACGAACTTGCAACGTTACAATTATTGTTTTAGTGCAGATAAAGCAAGTGGCTGCACCAATGCTATTCTTTACAACTTGTCTATTAACTGTCGTGTTTCTGTTGCTGTATTTCTGTGTGTTTTTAATTGTTTAAAGATTCTCGACAAAATAATGTTTACATTAATTTTGAGCTTTTTGCCAGCTAAAAACAATAAATTAGGGAAGCATAAATTCGTCTCCTATCACTATGATTTTGAAATAATTTAAAAAAAATTGCTTTATAAATTGAGCAGTTTAACAAAATTTTGTGAAAATATATAAAATAAAAATTTCAAAATATGTGAAGCATTTGCCCACTAATTTGCAAGCCCCTCTACAACAGCAAGCAACGTTTTATCTGGCATATGAAGACTTCCCAAACTATTTATTGTATTAGACATGTGAATATTTAAGTGTTTAGACAATCACGAAACTAAGTCTTGTATTAGTTAATCCATGTTTCTTTGCTGCTGTCTTGCATTATATTTTAAGTTGATTTATTAGATACTTTTGCCTATATTGATGTCTTTGATCGTTTTCTGAAACAGTCTTTTGTCCATTTCTCTTTTCTTACATTCAGACGATTTTTCACTCCATAAAATGCCCCCCAATGTTTCAAGACAGCGTGCATAGTTGTAGATTTGATTCTATACTGTCTAAAAAATGTCAGAAATGCCCTCTGAGCGCTTTCGCCGACTTCCACAATAAAATCATGTAATGCTTCGTCGTTGCATTTGCAAGCTCTCAAGCAGCGAACGAGAGTAGACGTACTTGCCTTGAAGGCAAGTTGCAGCAAATCGGCTGGTTGCCAATTCGTTTAAATTTTTACATGGGAATCTACCTATAGGACTCGATAATGATGTGAAGGAGCCAACGCCTGTTGTACTCGGCCGGGAGAAAACAGACACGAGTAAACATCGACCCTCTTCGAATGTAGTACGTGCCTATAACGAAGTACCTCCAAGCGTCCTACCTTAGGTATGCATTAAGTTCGTCTTACGAGACTCCAATTGTTGCACTTTCAAGCTGATGGTTTCACCTGTAGGCTAAACGATGATGTATTACACTTCTTCGCTCATTTTGGCAAGGATTTTTTATTTGCTCTGCCGCAAATGTTAAATAGAACTGTGTAACCTTGGTGGTATAAAGCAAGACTGCCCAGAAGGCAAAGGAAATTTATGAGCTGCTAATGTACGTAAGTAGAAAAGGAAATAGCAGTCAGTAAGCCTAATATACCGCAATATTCTTCCATCATGTCAAAGGCACCTGAAGATTCAGCATGATTCGCACGTGGATCTACTACAAGCCTTTTTAGTTTAACTAAATTTGTTATAATTCTTTCTCTCCGGTTTAATTAGTATCTTTCTGGCCGTAAATCATAAATTATGTTTGCACTTTTCGCCACTGATGCACACTGATCTTAGTTCTCTAGCTTCGTATTGATGTACATGTACCTTAGTTTGCATGCGCATGTCTGTTTAACCTGTGCTCCTATATTGTCCTAGTGATATTTTATTCCATACTTGGCACGCTTATATGATGATTCGATGCATGTTCGCAGTGCACGCTTACTGTTGGATTAGCCGGATATGTATATATGAGTATATGTATATGTATATATATTTTAATACCAAATTAAAGGAAGGACTGAAGGAATAAAAAAGGAGGTAGAGAATGATGACGTTGGTCTGGATAATGATTCATGGATGGAGCAAACCGAAGAACCAGCCCGAGCGGTGGCGTCCTCGAAAGTTGGAACCTGCTCAAGTACAGAGTACCCGAAAAAACTCACAATCACTGACCGGATTAATTTTGGTGGCTTCAGCCGACATATTGAAATGAAATGCTACAATTCAATTTGAGAAATTGCAACTTATAGACTACCAGCCAAACAAGTTCTTTGTAAAGAAGCCGATAAATAACTGAATGGTGGTTCCAATATTTAACGGCATCTTATGGCATCAAAGGCCGTTGACGTCGCCCTCCTCCTTTATCCAGGCTTGGGACTGGCGCTACTCCCAAACAGGGCAGTGGCGGATATACAATGCACAGCCAGTATAAGAACATCACGTGCAGACTATAAAGCTCCATTAGCATTTGGCTGAAGAGGTCCAGTTTCCGACCGGTAGATGTCAGCGGTGCTCTTTGTATGCCTGTATCAGAGCATTTATATAGCGTCTTTTTGGTCAATCGATCCAATACCACTTCGACCCGTCAGTCAACTGGACGGAAGATGATCCCATTGCTTAAATGAGAATTCCGCGCCGTGCATGAAAACCCAAAAGTTGGTATTATCTCTCATACGGATGGCGCATAGGCGATAAGTTGATTACCCGTCTATTCAGACGACTACCATCTAATCCAATCACGCCGTCCCTCTGGTGTGGATAATGCAGCCGACGCCCAGTGGATGGATGGATGGATGGATACATCGATGACTCGGACGTCAACTAATTCGATTGCAGGCGTTAGTACGTGCGCCTGAATGCCATTGACTGGCGTGTCTTGGGTCCAGAGTTATGGGTCGAGGGTGGAAAAGCACCAGACGCCCCGAGGGCTGGTGCTTTACCTCCCTGGCACGGGGTGTGAGTAAGGTCGCCTTCACGCTCTTTTCTGTCCTCTGTTATTGCGTGTAAAGAGTGACATTACTGCAGGGATAAGCGACCTTTTCGGAATTAACTTCTTTGTTAGTTTGTTCTGAAATACATCATCGTCATTGTCGCCGTCATCATCATCGTTTACGTCGTTGTTATAATCGAAAACGGCTATATTTTGCCTATCACACCGGCTACATCGTCGTCATCATCATCTTCTTTCTCTCTTCCTTGTCGTCAGCATCTGCGGTACTGTTTTTTCATCATCATCATTTTCATCATCATAATCGTAATGACCTACAAATGACCTAGAAGAGCGTCGCCAATTGCTGAGTTAGAATTAGGAGATGTTCATTTTAAAACGTTTTCTTCAGAATACCTGGAACCGGAAGACGTAGAGGAAACCACTTCGTCTGACCCCATCGACGCAAACCTGCAAATACCAAGCGTCATTCGCACCCCCGCTAAGCAACTGCCAAATTCAATAACGCTTGACATGGCTCGCCAAGACCTTCCCAAAAACACCGATCTTAAAAAGACTATTACGGCTAAAGTTCGCCTCGAAGGATCTACGGGCAGAAGAGCAAAGAACGGGGAAGTCGGGCACGTCAAAGGTTGGGCGGAAAAGGGTCAGGTAGATCTGAAAACTGTAGCAATCAACGTACCAGCAACGATTTCCAACGATGACGAAGATATGACGGCCGGAAGCGGAAATGGTGGTAACAGTGAAAAGTGAATTCAGATCGGAAACCTATCAAATATACTACAGAAGTAGCCATAGAGTGATTTTCATTATTAACCAATAATTTTATTATTATGTAGACGTCTACGTATTGTAAACAATTTTTTCATCTCTTTGTAAAAAACAGTTGTGAACTCTCTTACATTTCGCTTGAATTCTGTCAACGGTCAAACAACCTTAAGCCAAGTACTTCAATACTTGATAAGCGCACAAAGAAAACTTCTAACTGCTGACGAAGAAAGAAAGAGTTTCTCTGTGAATGTCCTCGTTTTTCCTCGGCATATGTTCTAATTGGTGTACAATTTTTAATATAGAAATCGTGCTTTTCAAATTGATTGATTTTCCTTTTGTGGTTCACCTCATAACAAATGAACAGGCCAATGCATCGGTTGTGCAGTCATAGGATTTAAAAATCATTACAACTGCTTACTTTTAAACGATAATTACTGCATTGCGCTCTCTATCCGTTTTGCTGTTGTCCTTGTGATTTAATTGCGAGAGCTTCTATAGCGCAATAATATTTTCTCAACTTCGGTATTTGAAAGCGCACGTGGTTTGCGTATATTCCCCTACCAATTGGAATTATGCCCCTCGGACTCTGGTATGGGAAGGTCAACCTGGAGTCAGCAACAAAAGTTGATGGGAATTAAACTTGAGGCTTTCAGTTGTCGGATCACTGTGCAAATGATTACACTGGCCAACACATAATTTGTTGCCTCAAATTATAGAACTGTTTCTGGGTATATTTGACCTGCTGATTCCAGAAAAGGCACCAGTTTTCTCCCAGCAGGTCTAGTTTTCGAGATATAGAACATTATGCCATATACCAGTCCTTGCCTCTGCTCGCCCATGAAACATAAGGCTATAGCTATAATTATGTAGTGCTCAATTTATTATGTGATACACTAAATAAACATAATAATACAAATACTTAAAAGAAAATGGTAGTACCTGAAACTGTACTTATATGATACCAAACAGAACAAGTTTGTTATAAAAATTTCAAGTCATTCGACACCAAAGAAGCTCCTTTTGTACGATTTCCGAGTGTGGCATCTGCCGGAACAATCGCGCATAATATTCCAGCAATAGTCTGCCATCATGTGTGCATCCCATCTTCCTTGATATCGATTTTCCATTGTTTTGATGTCTTGGTGAAATCTTTCACCTTGCTCTTCGCTGAAGTCACCAAGATTCTCTGGAAAGCGATCTAAGTGACTGTGGAGATAATGGACTTTAATGCTCATGTTGCAGCCAAGCTTGTTGAAATGAAGAAGCATATCCTCTACTAGTTGTGCATAATTGTCTGCCTTCTTGTTGCCAAGAAAATTTTTAGTTACAAGAACAAAGGAAGACCAGGCACAAGATTCGATTTCATTCACTGATGGTATGAAAAGTGGGTCATTCATAAGTTGCCTGATCTGTGGACCATCGAAGATTCCAGCCTTCAATTTTTCCATTGTAATTCCTGGTAACTTGTGTACTATGTATTCCAAGCATGAACCTTCTTTATTCAAAGCCCTGACAAATTGTTTCATCAGGCCTAGCTTTATATGTAGTGGTGGCAGTATGATCCTATCTCGTGCCACCAAAGATTCCTTGATTACATTTTGAGCTCCAACCACCATGTCTTTCCTCGAAGGCCAATCTTTTCTTGTCCAATGTTCATGCTTGGCTCTACTGTCCCAAAGACACAAAAAGCAGGGATACTTTGTGTAGCCACTTTGTTGACCAAGGAGGAAATTTACCATCTTCAAGTCTACACAAATTACCCATTGATGTTCTTTGTATTTTATCTTTTCCAGTACTAAAGAGATGGCATTGTACTCTTCTTTCATCCTGGTGGAGTGACCGATTGGAATAGAACCAAATTTGTTGCCGTTATTTAAAAGCACACATTTCAGACTACGTTTTGAACTGTCGATAAAAAGACGCCACTCATCTGGGCTGTAATCCGACAGACCAATTTTCTTCAATAAGTTGCTGATGTCATTACAAAATACTAGGTTGTTGTCTTCGGTAAAGAATGGCAGCAAATCCTTTTCTCTGTTTCTATAAATTGTAATTTTCGTTCCAGGCTGAAGTGCATTCTTTTCCTTTAGTCTGGACGCAAGCAATTCAGAGGACTCTTTGGAAAGATTTAAGTCCCTGATCAGATCACTCAACTCTTTTTGGTCAAAACGTTCACTGTGTGAAGTTGATTGGAAATCACTGTCACTGCCCCCACTTTCTTCACTTTCGTCATCTTGTCCGATATTGGACATGCAAGTCTCATCGTCTGAGAGCTGAGGTAGTTCGCGAAAAGGTGGAACTGGTACAATATCCGAATGCGGAACAGGTCTCCTGGCTGAAGGTATATCAGGGTAAGACAACTTGTGACGATTATTTCGATTGATGCCTATGATATTAACCCTACAAAAGTAACAGTCGTCGAAGTGGTTTATCTGTTCCCTCCAAACCATCGGTACACCAAATTTCAGGCAGCTTCTCTTTCCAATTGTCCAGTGGCGCAATTGTTCAATACAAGTTTTGCATACTGTATGAGGAGCCCATTGCTTATCTTGATCTCCAAGTTTGACACCAAAATAACCTACATATGCTCTTTTTACAAACTCAGAAATCGGTTTCCTGTTTGCTTTTAGTGTGTATTCCCCACAAATGTAGCAGAATATGTCTGGATGGTTAATGCAGCTCCGTCTGGAAGTAGCCATAACCTTAAGGATGTTCGCATCTGAGGAATTAAATGACTAACCTAAAAAATAGTAAGAACATGTAGTTATTTAATGCTCACATTCACAGATTGTTCTTGCGACCAACTCTTAATATGCCCTAAGACGACTGCGGCTGCTCTAGCTTTCAGGAGGCGGTTTATATAGGCTATAAATGCTGACTTCAGCATAATCTATTTACATAGTTCGAAACCATGAAACGCTGTATAAGCACAAATAAATTCTAAATGAGGCTATGAATTTAGTGCTGAGTAAGCTGTAGGCTACGGAATAGTTATTTCGTTGAATCAGCAATATCTCAGCACGCGGCAAGATATGCTGAATTTACATTATAAGGATGTAGGCATTATATGAATCAGCAAGAATTATAATTAGCCATAAAAAAAGCTTATTATGACATTTTAGTTTTGCCAAAGACATCGTTTAAAGAGTGGACTGGGTTTTCTTTACAAAATCGACGATATCTCAGAAACTAGACCTGATGCACTCAATCCAATGACATTTTCTGAATCAGCGCCCAAAATTACCCCAAGAACAGGTCTAAAACCGAAGGCAACAAGAAAAAAATTTTTTTCTGTTGGCCAGTGTTATGCATGCAGCCATTTTAAAAGATTTGCATTAGATGGAGTTGATTTCATCCAGCGGAGCTTCGGTATCTTTTGAATCTATGGCTTTGACTTTGGGTCAAAAGCCGAGCAACATCTGATGACACTAAGATGGTGATCGTAATGATGATGACCACAATGACGTATGCATGCATGCGTGTATGTATGCATGCATACACCTTTTGTTAAACATACATGTATGTATGTATGCATACATACATACATACACACATACACGTATGCATACATGGATACATATGATTTCTTTCTATTTGTAATTCTAAGTCGTTATCAATTATGTGAAGAGATATCAAGCCCTGACGACAATAAAAACTTGAATCGATCCTTTTCCCGTCGGTCGTCGACAGCTGCGACCGACTTTCATTGACTATCAGTTCGAGACGACCAACAGATTTATGTAGAAGTATGAATACGTGTGTCATATGTAGTAAACAGGAAGATGATTTGTTGTTTTGTGTGAGCATATTGGCCCGCAGTTGGTTGTGGGTGCAACACGTCTCATATTCATATAGAGCATTTTGACTACCTTTCAGACCCTTACACGTTTGGCCAATTCTCCTGAACAGGTAAAGAGAGATTGTAAAAGATTGCGAACAACTAAATACTTCTTCCTGGTGGATATGGTTAACGGGTCGGCCTTCGATTTCCGCGTCCGGGGTTCGAATCATGCTACACCATCTGAGATTAAAATTCGTACAGTAGAATCGTGCTAAGGAAAAGTTGTTCTGTAGACGCATCTGCTTTTCACCACAAACGCATTGGTTACTAATGTGGAGGGAGGCATGTAGCAAACGATCAAGTCAGTGAGTGAGGAAGTAAGCATGTAGGTGGGTAAGTAGGTCGGTAGGCAGACAACTAGGCAATGAAGATATTTGGATAGTGACCGAACTGGTTAAATATTTCGTGTAAGTGGAGCAGAAAAATAAAAAATCCATCAACTATTGTCAAATATCATGTGATTGAAAATGAACAGTTCCCAGCACCGATTTTTTCGGGTAAAGTCTTCGTTTATATTGTCAAAATAAGTTAGCAGCATGCTCCATCTGGCTCCTTGTCTTCTGTTGGATATACAGGAAATCAGCTTCAACTTCTGCTGTTCAGGCTTGCGTTGTTCGGCGACAGAACATCTACAAGATTCACGCATTTGACCCAATGTTAACAGGACACGTAACGTAATGTAAACTGGGATTGTTAGCTTTAAAATCAAGTTTACATTTGAGGTTTTTCATCACCCTATAGTGTGATGTATACTGCGGTCTTAGAATCAGCGTCTTTGAGAGATTCTTCAAAGGCGTCATAAGGATTCCTATATACATGCATACATCATATATATTACATGTACTCATACACATACATACTTACTTACATGCGCGCATACATTCGTACATACACACATACATATATACATATATACATATATACATATATACATATACACAAACAAAATATTACATTTATGCATTCATATAAACGAACAAATGATTTAATATATACTCAAGTATACTTATAAAGATGAGCACAACTGAGAGGCTAACATAGGCCTAGTGTGCTCCACGCAGTCAACAAATATTTTAAATATTTTATCACTGATCATGTTACGGCTAAGTCGGTCGGTTGCTGATGCGTAGACCACAACGAAGGGAATTCAGCCGACAGCAAGCAACGGGATATAAGTCTGTTAATGGTGACGATACACAATAGGGCGCGCGTCAATGCACATGACACATATTACATTTGCAATTACGTGCAATGCATAACATGATGTTAATCATTTTGGGTATCATTGTTCATAATGATTAGCGGTAATCGTCAATTTAGCCTAACAGAAGGATAACGGCTTATTGCCTGTAAATAGAGATGGCAATTATTCTCAACATAAATCTCGACCGACTGAAAAACAGTTAAACTCATCCGTCATTTGGAAATACAATCAGCAATTAAAGCAGAGCGTAATGTGCTATCGTCTAATCAAAGCAGTTGTAAAAAACGTAAAGATCCAACTTATCTGCACATTTCAACCACTCCCTTCACGATTACCATTTACAAACTATCAAATGGTAAAGGTAACGATTAAGCCCCTTGAACCATACGTGCAAAGCAGCCTTTTCGCCCTAACCTGCAGTGGATCCGATCCTTGGTCGTTCACAAACCATCTCGAAAGTCTGATGAACGGCTTCTGGATCGTGGTTCGCTTCCCTCCCCCGTATCTGCACCGAACACGTTTTACAGGTGTAGATATCTCTTTCGCTGTCATAATCGAAATTGGATTGAACTTCGGATGGCACCGACATCTGAAAAGAAAAAGCGTATCTTTCTTTATTGAGCTCTCTATATAAAAAGTTTATAGTCTTTATGCTTCATCAGCAAACGTAGTCTTCTTAACCCTCATCTACATACCTGGGGTCCAAGCGGACCCCAGCCAGTTTAGAATAAGCTTATGTGTAACTTTTGTTCCATAGATGGTATAACACTATTATTTCATGTAATTGTCAGCCCTTTATAAATCAACGCCTGAATGAATTTACAGGTCAGCAAATGATTACACAAAGGAAACCTTTTTAAATTTCATATGGGGTCCTTAGAGACCCCAGGGGTCCAATTGGACCCCTCAAATGAAAATCTATTGAGAAAACGCAAATAAAATTATTTAGGCATCCATTTTAGGAAATGTTGGCGCACATAAAATTAATGTAAAGCAACTGTTCCTAGGCAATTCTGTGTAAATGGCCCAAAGACGTGCTAGTTATACTGTTGCTGAAGCGCTGAAGATGCTACTCAATGATGAAGAAGATGATGTTCAGAGCAACGAAGAAAGCAGCGAGGAGATGGTTGATGAAGAAGATGAAATTGATCACGTGTTTGACGAAGAAGAAACTGACAGTGATATGGTTTTGAGTCTGCTGAGGAACCTGCACTCCCTGCAGCACAAGTTTGTGGCAGAACAGCAACTCGTGGCACAGCACGTGGCCGAAGTGGACTTTTAAAGTGGTGCTAGATCCAGCTATCGAGACTTGCTGCTGAAGACACTGTAACTAATCTGCCAGATGAATGTGTTACTGGGTGTCATTCTTCCGGCTGGAACATACAGAGCCAAACTGGAAGCTTTGCGGGACATGTGATCAAGCAAACATGGACGGCCAAACTTTACTGCAACAATGTCGGTCAATCCTTTCGAGGATATATTGCATTTTCTTCGCTTTGATAAAAAGGAGTTACGTTTACAATTAAGGAGTTACTCCCTTACACTTTGACTCCTTATGTTCCAAAGAAGACAAAGGCTGTCATCTTACTGTCTTCTGTGCATCATGACAGTGCAACAGCAGGTGACGATCACAAGCCTCTTATCATACTTCACTACAATTCCAAGAAGGGCGGAGTAGACAACATTGACAAACTTGCCGCAACATACTCCTGCAAACGAAAATGCAAACGATGGCCATTATCATTGTTCTTCAACATCGTCGATGTCGCCTCCCTTGTTATCTGATTGTGCAACTGTCCAGAGTGGGAATCTCGAAGTAGGAGCCGTCGACGTCGACTATTCATGTTACAGTTGGGCCATGAACTGGTTCACGAACGCATTGCTGCACGTGCTGCAAATTCCTGAGCTGTGCAAGGTGAAGTGAGAAATGCTATCAAGAGTACCAACATACAGGGTGTATTGATTGAAGAGGAAGGCAACCTTGACAGCAAAGAGCCTCCCAGAAAGCATCGTTGCAACATCTTTCGACGCAGTGCTGACAGAAAGGTGAAACAAGAGTGCGCTGTTCTGCCGCAGAAATGTCTGTATGGATTACTCGACACCTGGCGTTATGTGCGCCGAGTGTATGTAAACGGCAGCTGCTAAACACATTAACGTAGCGTCCGTTAAACCAGGATTTGTGCTTAGCTTGATTGAAATTCAATTGAAATTCTTGAACTAAACTAAGCTTAAACTGAACAATTTGCTTTGATGAGCATAACATGTTACATTCATTATATAACATTTATCTGATTTGTATCATAAAGTATTCTTTCTATGACAACTTAGGACCTACTTAATGAAAACTATTGTGTTATTATGTTTCAAAAACTTATGCTATTTTGATCTTGGAAGGCAAATATCACTTGAAGCATGCAATATAACCGCTGGGGTCCAGGCGGAACCCAGGCATGCAATGACGTGACTTTCATGACCAATGTGAATGAGGGTTAATTAAATAACATTGGTTACCGTGAGATCGACCTGTCTGTTTCAGGTGTATATTTTACTTACATGATTGTATGAATCTTAATGTTTATATAGCGCCTGTTGGGAACCGCACCCATCCACAGAGTAGCAGTTTGAGCCACAGGATTGGAATGACCTTTTACATGTTGGCTAGATGTCCAATCTCAGATAAGATGGACAATAATGTCTTCCTAAAGTTGTTGAATTGAAACGAGCTATATAAGTCTTTACTCTGTATTACATTACATCTTTGTCCCTGCTGTTGGTTTCTTCTTGTTCTTTTCGTTTCTATGCATGGTTTCATAAAATAAAATATAATGCAATGCAATGCGATACATATAAAGCAGTCAAAGCCGACAGGTCCGTTAACGATGATTAACGCATATTGCACGACATCACGCGAGCACTGTCATTGGAATGGGTTAAACTTACGATGTCTGGTAAAGAACTTACCACAGTAACTGGAATACCCATCATAAACATTGAACGAAATTTAATAAACAAATAATATTTCAAACTACGTAGACCTACCTTGAAACTGGTGTAGACCTATGAGCATTTAGTCCTGAAATTCAATTGCTAATAGACGAATATTTTGGAATTCTATCTTGGAACAAGTGCAAATCTATGAGTATTACCTCACATTCTCAGCCAGCCTTAAGCGAAATGAGTGAATTCTGCTGGTAAAATATGACTATATTCAATGGGTAGAATCAATGTTGCAACGTCATCCAACTGTACTACACAATAGACTGCCGTTTATTATAGGGCTTTAAAATGTCCACATAAATAAACGAAGCATTAGTCGTGTGGTTACGTTAGTATAGATTGGTTTTATTCGCGTGGTCTTTCTCAACGCTATTATGTCAAATCTATTGACATTCACGAGAAGACGATTTGAACGCCAATAAAAAATGACGCTCAGGTCGCATATCGACACTGATTTGAAGGATTCGTTAAATAAACTACTTGGTTGGCCGGGAAGAACGGAGGCGGTTTAACGCCAGGTGTTCGATCCTCTCAAATATAATACAATACAATACAAATCAAACACAGTTCAGCACAATGTAATACAATAATAGGAAATATCGAGCAGGTCCGTTATTCAACGTTATTTTACGCTATTTCACGCACGGGGCAAGACAATACACGAGAAATATTCTCGGAATAGGTCGAGCTTGCGATGTGTTGCTATTAACTTAACTTACTACCGTATCAAAGGCCGTTGAAGTCGCCCTCCTCCTTTATCCAGGCTTGGGATTAGCACTACCCGAGTACGGCACTGGTGGAGCTCGTCCAACGAGTTCTAATGACAAAATGTCTTAAACTCTGTAGGCATGCTTTACAAATGGTGTCGATCTTTCATCAACTAGGATTAAAATTCTGTCTGATAATAGCTTAAATATTCACTGTGCAGCTCAGCGTACCAACGTCATCTGACTATTCTACACACTGGATTGCTGTTTGTAGGCCTATATTTATACCACATAAATCTGTTTTAAAATCGTGTAGTTATTCTACTAGACCTGTGGATTAGTTAATTTTCATGTGTAGTAATCACTGGTGCATTTTGATGCTTTATCTCAACGATATATTTTGTTAAATCCATCTATTCAACTCTGAAATATCGTTTGAAATTTGTGGGTGCTTCACAAGGTCCAGATAAATCTGCTGATAAAGTCTTGTGGTGACTCTCTTATATATTACTTCGTTTTCATGCTTAGTTTTGGAGCAGCTTGCTCTGTTAAAACTTCAGGCGTTGTTAAATGCGTGACTAATATATCAGTTAGCTCGTCTCGAACTGTCGCACGGTCTGATTACACTGGTCAACATAGAAATCGTTACTGACTGGAAAAGGCCCTAATGTGTAGCATCTTGGTGTGCTGAACACGAATATAACCATAAAAATTTTTTATTGGCTCTCGTTTTGAAAATATTTCATATAGTTCATTTTTTATGTTTCACCATGTAAATTTATGCAGTAGGACTGCGACAATATCCTAAATAAGTCTAGAATGATGTAATATTCCACCTCATTGCATAATCCCATCATGGACACATCATGCACAGTTGATTACGTCATTTTCTGATGCAATGTAAAACTACAGCCAGTCGGCTGCTGACGTAAGATGACGTCAGCAGTGTACTATATAAAGCGAGTCGGAACGGTTGAGCATTTACAATATTACAGACTTTGTGCGAGACAGTTTAAGTTACTGTTTTATAAAACTATTATTACTTTATAAATTTAGATACAATACAGAACAGTAATGCCTCGGAAGTGCGTAAATACTGTGGACAACTTTTATTACATTTGTGGGGAAGTGACATTTGCCAACCAGAAGAAAAGTATCACTTATCAAGTCAAGAAGGCATATCATGGTTACTTCGAATGCAAGGTTGGTGACCAAGACAAGCCATGGGCCCCGCATATATGCTGTGCTACATGTACAACACAGCTTTCACAGTGGTTGAATGGCAAAAGACCATCAATGCCGTTTGCAGTTCCCATGGTGTGGAGAGAGCAAAGCAACCACGTAGATGACTGTTACTTCTGCTTGGTTCCTCCTCTTTCCGGTGGAATAACGAAGCAAAAGAAGTCGACAATAGTCTACCCAAACATTCCGTCAGCATTGAGATCAGTTCCACATGGTGATGGACTTCCTATTCCAGAACCTCCAGCAGAATATATTTTCCTTGATTCATCTGATGAGGACAAGGGTGAGCCGACATGTTCTTCTCCTGGTCCGTCAGCGTGCAGTGATCCCGATTTTCACTGTAGTGCATCATCAACCCCACACAGAATAACACAGGAAGAACTAAATGACCTTGTTCGTGATTTGGACTTATCCAAAAACAAGGCATAATTGCTAGGATCAAGACTCCAACAATGGAATCTTCTAGAAAAAGATGTCACAATTACTTCATATAGAAAGCGCCATCAGCAGTTGGAACCTTTCTTTATGAAGGAAGGCAATCTGGTATTCTGTTCCAACATTGACGACCTCATGAATGCCTTACAGATCACTCATGACCCACAAGAATGGAGACTCTTTGTAGACTCTTCAACACTGAGTCTTAAGGCTGTGCTTTTGCACAATGGAAACCGTCTTCCATCTATTCCATTAGCGCATGCTGTCCACATGAAAGAGACATACGATAACCTAAAACAGCTACTGCATTCCATTGACTATAACAGGTACAAATGGCACCTGTGTGGTGATTTGAAGGTAGTTGCCATTTTAATGGGACTGCAGCAAGGATATACAAAATATATGTGTTTCTTGTGTGAGTGGGATAGCCGAGCAAGAGAGTTGCACTACGTGCGGAAGGAATGGACTCCCAGACAAAACATGGCAGTTGGACAGAAGAATATCCAGCACCCAGCTCTGGTCGAGGCTCACAAAATCCTACTACCACCCCTTCACATCAAACTAGGTTTGGTGAAGAACTTCGTGAAAGCCATGGACCGCACTTCGCCAGCTTTCCGATACCTGCATGAAAAATTCCCTCGACTCAGCGAAGCAAAGATTAAAGAGGGAGTTTTTGTGGGTCCTCAGATTAGAGAACTCTTCAAAGATGACCGCTTCAACAACTTGCTGGAGGGTGATGCGAAACAAGCATGGAATGCTTTTCGTCTAGTGTCTACAGACTTTCTGGGGAATGTTAGGGCAGAAAACTACAAGGAACTAGTAGAAGACATGCTCAAGCAGTACCAGAAATTTCGCTGCAATATGTCTCTGAAGATGCATTTCCTTCATTCCCATCTGGATTTCTTCCCTGACAACTGTGGTATGGTTAGTGACGAACATGGCGAACGTTTTCATCAAGATATCGCAACAATGGAGCAAAGGTACCAGGGAAAATGGTCCACTACAATGTTGGCTGACTACTGCTGGACACTCCGCAGAGATGCTCCCGAACAGCTGTACAAGAGACAGGCAAAAAAATCTAAGAACTAGTCTATGACCTGGTTTTTACAAATATTAACTGTAAGTGTATCACTATTGGCATGCATTGTGCGATATAAAATTACTTCATTTCAGATTACAAAAAAACTAGAGCCAATTCGGCATTTTCACTGTCATATTCGTGTTCAGCACATACAAATTGATAAGAACTGACTAATTTCATTTCAGTAACATGACTTTTGTAAAAATTTGTTGTCCAGTGTTATAGATATGCAGGACAAGACAATGGATTCGATTTCTAAATTCAATAGATTCTATTTCAGTTGACCCAACGACATCCGTTATTTTAAGGATTTATTAACAAAGCCGTAGCAAGGAAAACGAAGGTAATGACAACGAAAATGGCAATTACGAGGAGTATGGTGGCGTGTATGATGATAACGTTAGCATGGTGATGGTAATGATGATGACGACAATGATGATCCTGACTCTAATGAAGTTTACCATACCGACAAAAAAGTTCTTTGCAAAATGGGGGATCCTGGGGTTAGTGACCTGCGACGGCCAAGTCGTCCTTGTGGAAGCCCCACGGTTCGACTCCGCTGACCATATATGTATGTATGTATGTATGTATGAAAGTATCGAAAAACTTATATAGCGCTTTTTAAGTAATTCACAATAGCGCTACGGCATGGCCACCTAGAGGTCTCTAAAAAGGCGCGCCTTAAGGCGGACAGAAAGTGCTTCCTGAACTGTTGAAGAGACGATAGATCGTATATCCAGTGGCAAACTGTTCCAGAGAGACGGTTCCACGGAGGAGAAAGCGAGGCCCGCCCGTACCGTTGTGAGAGAGCGAGGGACAGTCAGCTGACCACGTGTCGTCGATCGCTACCTTTGTAAGAAACTGATCACGTGGACACTCAGACAGCAGCTGGCATGGGTAGAAATTTCTCGGTCTTGTCCAGTTCTGACGGAACGTTGGACAATGCATCTGGTCTCCAGTACACAGCAACAACACGAAGGAACTGACCCCATGATGAGTAAGACCGGCCTGTCAAAGAATGAGCGAGATGATCGATAATCGCAATCGTAATTGTAAATGCACACATATATAGCATCTGTCTCAGAAAACTTTTCAGAGGTGCTCCCGACTTGATAACAAAAGACCACGATCAAAATGAATGACCCTGACGAAAATTAACAGAGGCAGAGAGAGAACAGGAAGCTCAAGTCATGGCAACCTGTTGAAGAACAAAAGGCTGACAACAGCGAAGCGACCATGTGGCACTCTGGACATACTGGACAGATACTATGCAGTGTTGGCGGTCTTAAACAGTTGGGGTCTTTCTCCCAAAGAATGTTCTGGAACCTTTATGCTATATCCATCGTCTTTGACTTGTACCTATACCTATAGTTCTTAGCGTGAACATATCTCCATAGTCTTTCACGGCTATATAGGCTATGTAGCTAGCTCTATAGTTTCTTGTCCTGCGACTATGTATCCATTCCTTGTCTTTGCCTATAAGCGAAATCTGTTTCCACATTCTTTGGGTGGTTGAGACTTCGTCGTCTTCCTATAATACCTATTATCTTCTAGCGTGTGCTTATATTATGCTATTTTTTCGACAATCTCCATGTGTCTATAATAATATGTTGTCTTTGGTGATCGTACATGTCCATAGTCATGTCATGTGCCTAGACATCGCTCTAGTCTTTGTACTTTGGTGTGGCTTAAATTTCTTTCCGCAGTCTGCGTTTCAGTTGAACGTAAACTGATTCTGTGTGCTGAAGGTGTACATTATATGTTTTGCACACTCGTTCAATGACAACCTTTATCGGCAGTCAAATCTTGGCTCAACGCTACTGATCCATTATGTAGACCTAATTTACTTAAGCGCAACTAGAAATGGTAGTAGTAGTAGTGGTAGTATTAGTAGTTATAGTAGTAGTAGTAATAATAATAGTAATAATAGTAGTAGTAGTAGTAGTAGTAGTAGTAGTAGTGGTAGTGGTGGTGGTGGTGGTAGTAGTAGTTGTAGTAGTAGTAGTAGTAAGAACAAGAACAAGAAGAACAAGAACAAGAAGAACAAGAAGAACAAGAACAAGAAAAATAGTTACGATAAAATTAGACATTTAGTTAACATAGCGCTCTAAAGACACCTTTAAAGCGCTTTCGACCGACGCTATACATTTAGAAACGTCGCTCAAAGACTTTTCTGCTGAACACAATACATGGTGAGGTAAGGTCGACGTTCGACGTAACGGCTCTGGGAGCCATAAGATGTTGTTAAACACTGAAGACTACAGTCTTAAGTTGGCAAAACTTGAACATTAGAATCGACAGCTTTTGAAACCAAACGATCGTTAGACCTATGAGAACTTAAACGAATCGTTAATTCATACACCGTTCCAACTTGCAATCGATCTGAAAGTAGGCCTATTCTACTGTGTATTCCAGAAACTCACACGATTGATTCTAATTTTGAACATGAAGTTCTAAATTCATTGTTTAGTATCAAAAAAGGACCCGAGAATACAGCGAAACTGCCAAGAGATCAATCAGTAATTAATAAGACATCACCAGGAGATCATTTCCAGATCACAAATGATCTGCAGTAGATAGTCTTAAAATCACCAGGGGATCAATTCGAGATCATAAATGATCACTACGTGAACAGCTGTAGCTCATGAGATAACCAGGAGATCGACTGTAGATCGTCTTGAAATCAACAGGGGATCAATTCGAGATCACAGGAGATCAACAGGAAACCAACTCTATATCATCATGATATCACTAGGATACCAAATCTGACTTTTCACTTTATCTCAGCGCAAAGACGAAATAAATGCCGGATCCGATCACGGATAGTATTTCGTCAACAGCCCTATCTCCTCACGAGTAGCCTATCGTCCTGGCGTTCAAAAATTTTTGACTGATGTTGTAGTCAACGAAAGCAACTTGTTCGCCGATTTCTCTTTTGTCTCGCTCCAACATGACCACGTGACAGTAAGGCTTCAATTGGAATATGGGATAAACTAGAACATGACAGAAATTTCTCACGGTGAACCGCGCAATTTACTTAGGGTTAACTTTGTCGAAATACCCCAAGTATGTGGGTCTCTTCAAACAAGAGTTTATGCTTGCACAGTTGGACACAGTTTAGACATATCAGTAGCATCTGTTTCGTAGCGCGTCAGCGCGTGTAGAGTACGTGCCACAAGTCTGGATAATCTGCTAGTTGTTTAGAGTACAAATGTTGGGTACCAGTTGTCTTGGGCCTTCAGCTGGGGAGATAAACGCGCTGAGAACGCCAACTGTGTTGAGCATAATTAGATAATTATGTAACCCAAGATTAAGTATCCAGCAGAATTTTAATTATCCGGCGGGCACTTCACGATAAATGTTTAATTGATAGAACTCTGCAATCAAGTGTCAAATTCATACCGCTTTGCAACCTTTCAAATCCTTACATATGTGGCCAATTCACCTGCACATCTGCTTGCAAGCCTAACTAATTAGTCTTTCCTGACTACCATAATGGATATGGCTATCAAGTCGGTCTTCGACTTCCGCGTTTGGGGTTCGAATCCTGGTGCTCAAATGAGATCAAAAGTCGCAAGGATGAGTTGTGCAAAAGAAGAATTGTTCGGTTGTCGCATCTGCTCTTCAGCAGAGATGCATTGGTTACTAATGTTGAGAGAGGCAGGTAACAAATGGGTGAGTCAGTGGTTGGGTAAGTGACTATGTGGGTGGGTGGGTGGGTGGGTGGGTAGGTAGGTAGGTAGATAGGTAGGCAGGTAAGGAGGTAGGTAGGTAGATAACTAGGTAATGGGGATATTTAGATGGTGACCGAACTGGTCAAATATTTTGTGTAAGTGGAGCAGAAAAAATTAAAAACTGTGAACAAAATTTACTTGTCAAATATCATACGATTGAAAATGAACAGTTCCCAGCCCCGATTTTTTCGGGTAAAGCCTTCGTTTATATTGTAAAAAATAAGTTGACAACATGCTCCATCTGACTCCTCGTCTTCTGTTGGATATACCGGAAATGAGCTTCAACTTCCTGTGTTCAGGTTTGCGTTGTTCGGTGCCTGAACGTCTACAAGATTCACGCATTTGACCCAATGTTAACAGGACACGTAATGCAATGTAATGTAATTGTTAGCTTTAAAGCAAGTTTACCCTATAATGTGGTGCAAAATGTGGTCTTAGAATCAGCACCTTTGTGAGATTCTTTAAAGGCGTTATATAAATGTCTTCATGCATGCGTATGTACATCATATACACATTATATGTACAAATATATATACGTACATACTTACATACCTACTCACATGCAAGCGTACCTAGATACACACATACATACTTGCAAACGTGCACACACCTACCTGCCTACCTACATATATCGATACATACAAATGAGTTAGTATATACTCTAGTACTTAGATAAGCGCAATTGAGAACCGTCAAAGCGCACATCAAAAGGCGACTTCAGTTTCTTACAGTGTCGTTGAATGCGTAATAAAATTGCTTAGCATGTGCCACACAATCACAAGTCTTTTAAATTTTTTATCAATAAATATTTCACTTCCAGTTCGGTCGATACTTGAACGTACGACAAAACTTGGTCAAAGGTCATCACGTGTGATTCGATGAGGATATTTAAAAGGACAAGAGTGTCAGCACTCTAATGAATTAGCAATTACGAATAAATTCAACAGCATAATGTAGAACATCTGGGAGGTCCTAATTTATAACAGCTAGTAGCAACTGTCTCCAGTAAACTCCCTCCAGAATAACAAAAATTACTTGATCCGTCATTTGAATCTACCACCACTTCACCCTTGTAATTTCTGCGCAGGTCTTCCATTCAAAACTGGAAACTAGCCTCTTCCGCAGATCCTATCCTGATTTTTCTTCTTCTCGTTATCTATCATCCGAATCAAACTCCAAAAATCACCACCAACCGGAGCTGTCTGAATGTCTGCCTGCCTGACTCTTTGATCTTGACCTGGAAGCAAGCCTTTTTTGCCTATTGAATTTATTTTGACTAAGCGCCTGTGAATAAACTGCTTCACTCGACCTGGTTTTCGTTAGGCGCTGTAGAAATCTCGAATTTACGATTACGATAAATGCGATTGCAGTCAAAAACAGAAAGATCCTAGCTTGTGATGGATAGCTGCCTGTGAATAGAAAGGGAAATTATTCATCTGTCATAAATCTTAACAGACTGACACACATTTAAGCCCATTCTTCATTTGGGAATTCAGTTACCAAGTAAAACAGCACCGTATCGTGCTTTCGAACATAAGCTATGCCTCAATACAATTGTAAAATGTAAAGCAGAGATGCATGAGTAATTATACTTCTTTGTCACTGTGTTTATGTTGAATTCCAACCACGATAGCTTGAACATAAGTAGGAAACAAATTTTTTTTGGTTGCTACAAGGCTCAGCATCGATATATCAGTTTCACGTTGCACATAGAATTAAAATCTCATAAACAGTTGTCAAAAGCCAACGCATCTGAACATTCCACCATTCCATAGACGATTCCCTTCATGTACAAACTAGCAAATGGTAAAGGTAATGGTCAAGGCCCCTTTGAACGATACATGGAAAGCAGCTTTGCCACCCTTACCTACGACAGTTGGCCGTTGACACACCATCACGAAAGTCTGATGTACAGCTTCTGGATTGTGGTTCGCCTCCCTCCCCCGTATCTGCACCGAACACGTTTTACAGATGTAGATGTCTCTCTCGGTGTCATAATCGAAATTGCTTTGAGCTGCGGGTGACAACGACATCTGAAAAGGAAAGCATATGTTTCCTTATCGAACACTATCTAAGAAGTTCAGGGTTTTAAAAAGTATCAAATCCAACAGGTCAATCTACGATAATTAACGCATAGGGCACAACAACACACGAGCATCGGAATAACTATCCTCAAGAGAGTACAAGTCACTCCAGGCCGTTACCCTTGCGCTTTTTGAAATTCTTCACTTTGATATTCAGGCGCGACACAACTACCTTAAGAGAATACCAGACACATAAGCAAGCAAGCATTTGGAGCAAGAAAGATTTATAAACTAAAATTTAGGAATTTATTGTTTTTGAGCCGTGATTCTGTGACTTGATTTAGTGTTGTGTATGGTGTGTATTATTCTAGAAAAAAGGAAGATTTAGTGCCCATCTTCAGACCACTTACCTACCCACCCACCTACTTATCTACCAACCTACCTATTTACATACCTACTTACTTATCGACTTACCTATCTACCTGCCTACCTATTTACATACCTACTTACTTATCGACTTACCTATCTACCTGCCTACCTACCTATTCATCCATCTATCTACCTGTATGTGTCTCCTTCTTTTTCGTTGGGGCTGGGCTGGGTGCGATTCTGAGTAGATATCTTTAAGGAGAGCTACATAAACGCTCTGAATGAATGAATGAACAAAAGAATTAATTAATTAATTAATAAACAAAGGAACGAATACACAGATACATAGATAAATGAGTTTGCAGAAGTCCCAAGGGTGATACATGTGTGGTAGAGTTAATTTCTACCGATTATGATAGACTTCTCGTCCAGTTCGCATTGTGGAGTTCCATCGTTTATTCTCGGATTGTCATTCAGCACTTGAATGTTCTTCGAATGATTGTTTGACATAACTCGAGCAAGATTCTAGTTCAATTGTGGAGCGAGCCAGAAGCCTAAGCTTAAGACAAACCTTATCCTATTTTACCCGGTAGTGTCGTTCATACACTAGACACTACGGCTACATTTCTAACTGCGTTCTATATCCGAGGGTAGAATCTCAGAGCTAATCGACTGATCTGTATGGTATCTCAAATCAGACTGACTTAGTGTAGATCCTGTCTGAGGTTCTCTCGTCCAGCGATATGTGTCAAACCTCATTGGTCACTAGTTATGGAGTTACTCTGGATAGTCTATTTGATTGGACGCTAGGATTCTCTTTTTCTGAAATCTTCAGCTTAGTTTGTCTGCGTACTTCTCTCAGACTGGTTCCGTGTTGCTCTGTTGATCTTGGCGTGTCCGCTGGCTTGAATCCGTTTCGATCTGCGTCTGTATCTGTACATGTGTGGCCTTATGTACATGTATTCTTACCTGTCTCTGCACAGCTCTCTGAATGGGCTAGTGAGTCAGTTGCATGAAATCTAAGATTTCCTCTACCTGTTTGGACAAGGTAATAAATCAGACACCCTACTGACTACTCGTTGACCGGGGCCGCTGATGTAAACCAGTTGTTGGTATCAGTTCTGTGCGATTAGCTGTCCCTTCATCCTAACCTCCAATAACTTCTATAGTGGCTAGACTTAATGTGCAGTGTAATGTACTACAATAGCCTACTCAGATTAACTTGGCTATACATGCATGAACAGCAAGTTACAATTCAGTCCAAATAGTTGACAATCAGCCTTCATCGCGATCTTATAAATTAAGGAAAGTCACAAAGTATAGCAAAATTATAGAAAAAACATACCTCTTGACCAATACAGACTTTTTGTCAATTAGTTCTGAAAGTAGACTGGCTGATAAACTCTTATACTATTCAGTGTACAAATTTTTGTTTCTAACCAGAAACATCTTCTAGCTAGTTTCCAACAATAGGCATATGCTTCATGATGAAGAGAGCAGAAGTCAGGAGACGAGAGGAGAGAGGGGAGAGGAGGGTTAGTAAGTCACAAAGGCCTGCATGGAACATCCTCGCAGTAATTAGATGTAATTAGATTTCAGCATTTCGTAATTAAACATTTTTGGACATATATGTTCCAGTATATATAGTATATACTGAAACACAATATGCATATGTTTTGTATATATGCAACATATATATATATATAAAGTAGTTACTGTGACGCATATATATGTACAGTACTTACAGTATAACACTGTAAGTACTGTAATTAACAATAATTAACACCCGACAAAAATTAACTATCAGGAACCCGATAATTACTTAACGACGGGCAGCATTAGAGCGTTAACAGCGATTGTCAGCTTCCCAACTTTACTCGTGTCAGTGCCTTCCGACAATCGATTATCAGCCTGCATGAAGTCCGATGAACGAGATAAGAGCATTTCAGGTTACCAAAAGATTTGTCTATTAAAGTGCAGGTGAATAAATATAACTCAGGAAAATGAATAGAAATAATTTAGCTCAACTTTACTGAGAAACTCTAAAGTTCACATAGCAGTTGAGTCTTTAATATCATACAGCATTGTGAACCTAAAAATTCAGTAGATAATGCCTTTATTTCATTTTCTAATGTGAAAAAGACAATGTATTTGTTAAGATAGTAGGATGAGACCAACATTGTGGCCGCGAGCATTGGATACAAAACAGTTTTGTATTAGTACGCGTCCATCTAGGTATGTATGTATGTATGTATTTGTGTAGGCATGTATGTATGTATGCATGTAAGTAAGTGTGTGTATGTATGTATGCATGTATGTATGTATATATGTATTTATCTATGAATGAATATATATGTGCATATGTATGTATTTATGTAGGTATGTAAGCAAGTTTGTATCTGTATATGTATACATGCATGTATTTATGTATATATGGATGTACATTTGTAGTTATGTATGTGTGGGCGTATTTATGCATGAATGAATGTATGCATGTATCTACGCATGTACCCATATGTGCGTATGTATGTATGTATGTATATGTATATACATTGTATGTATGTATGTCTGTATGAATACATGTGTGCCATGCATGAGTACATACATACATACATGCATACATACATTGATACATACACAAATGCATACACGGATGCATACATACATACAATGTACACATACAATTGCCAACAGAGTCCGGGTGCGAAAACTTCGTAAGCTGTGGTGCGTGACACATACAGGTTTGACGCTGGGATTCATACACATGGAAATAAAGCGTGAGAAATGAGATAGTGTGGGGAGATGGGTTGCCCGATATCTATGTGCTTAGGGCGGAAAGACTCAGACAGAGACTGGTCATAAGGCTCCCCTGTCCCAGGAACCAAGTGAATGACAACAGATGTCTAATACAGATGGTGGTAGTTCGAAAATACCAAGTCCTATGTGTCTGCGTATTTGGCTTCGCTGGGAGAGTGAAAACATAGACTTTGAAAACATCGATTATGCTTAATTTCACTTCAATGCGACTGTCGAATTATGCCTTGTACACGTAATCTCTTATGATGGTAACAGCATCGCAGAAATCTGATTAGATTGGTAAAATTCATATGGATTTATGTAGGTACTGATCAGTAATGTATATCTTAAAATATTTGATATATTTTTGAGAGGACTTCTTGTGTTATTGGCCGCAGCTTATATGTGGTTTTGAGGCTAATGCAAGTCAGTATTTCCCGCCTATCTAGGTTTTTGCTCGTCCACATTTTAGGCCTACACGGGTATTCTACACCGGATTTTTACATGGTAAACTAATAATTTGCGTAGCAAACACATTTTGACAATCAAATCAGATATTTAAACGCACACAGTTTGTGCTGTTTCCTAGCGTGTAATCATGTAATATACATTGGATTTTTTCACAGTAATGAACATCGGCTACGATGTGTATCACATCACACTCGGTTTTTCTTGCGTGGCTGCTAAAAACCGTTTGCTTTCGGTTTCGCTTCATTTTGGAAGAAGAGGTGGGCTTATGGGAAAACACATGCATCTGTAGTTTCATACATATATAGGGTATTTGCTAAAACAGAAATTAGCGTAAAGATTACTATCATACGAGAATTCATGTTTATTTATTTATTTATTTATACAGAACACTTATATAGCGCCCCTTCAAGAAAACTACTCAGAAGCGCTCCCAAACCAACCTCGGCGAAAGAGAACAGTGTTGCTCAGTTGTCACTTAATTCTGAATACTGACAGAACAGGACTTGACTTGCGAATTGTTTGATGTTCTTCTTCGATTTGGTTTTCTAAACAGAGGCAAATCGCGGTAACACTGGTTAAGCGCCATTCAGAAAGGTCACGTTTTCGTCGACATTCCAACGTCTTCGTCGAGTTGCAGCTTAGAAAAGAATTTGACTTGATGGATGCCTGTAGTTCATATCCTCTCTTAAATTTGTAAAACAGAGGTTCTGAGCAGAAGAGTGTCAGGAATAAAGACAGAACGCGTCTAAAATGGCCAGCGTCCAGCAAAAGTGTTGCGTTTTCATTGACGATTCCAACCTATTTATCGAGGGCCGGAAATTCTTTGCTCGTCATAAGAAGCTCCAGGCGTCAGTCGTCCAGGATATCCGGTTTCGAGTCGATATTCTGCTCCAAGGACGCGAGAGGATCTACGCTAAGCTGTACGGATCCGAACCCCCACCGAACGACTTGCTTTGGCGGGGATCCGGAACCAAGGAATACTTGTACAGACGTTCGAAAGGAACGCAGAAGACCGTGAAAAGGAGGTGGACACTTCATTCTCGGTTGATGTCACGGAGCAGTCTTTCCTGCAACGAGAGCCGATGGGTTCTGTGACCTTCATTGTCATCGGATGTGATCGTGATTATCTGCCGTCCTACGAAATTGTCTTGAATAACAAATGGAAATTGGAGATAGCCGCATGGGAAAACTGCCTCTCGCAGAAAGTTAACACCTATGTTAAGAGCAATAAAAACAAGGGCGTCAGTCTGATTCTGCTGGACACCCTAGCGGCCAGTAATCCAAACATTTATTTGTCGCTGATAGATGGAATGACGACAAACCGCTTCCCAGAGATCGCACCATCGTTTTCAAATATATGGAGCCAGTTGAGGAGAAAGAGGCAAAACAGCTAAACTCAGACGTTGCCGATTTTATTAAGTTTCCGTTTTGGCACCTGTATCAACCAGAAAAGGATGCGAAAATTATTATGATCATCATAATAACTGAACAGAAGGAAGGCAGATACAGCGCGGACACTCTGTACGAAGGAATCAAGGCGAAATTTACCAAAAGATGTAAAAGGATCGTAGATTTCGTCAAGTTCAAACAGGAGCAGAACCCTATGCGGCAAAATGACATACTGTTCAGTTACAAGAATATCGAAGAGGAGGAAGAAGATGAGTCTAAACACCACGAGAGAAATGAAGCAGGAGATAAACTAGACGAGGGCGAGTTCGAAGCGGTTGCCGGAAAACGGAGAAAACCTAAACAGAAATTCTCCTATCAATGCCCTTATAGGTGAGCTGCTTAATTTCGTTGTTCTAGCATATTTTCTGATAGGTACAGTTGCTATTCTTCATGGGTGGCGGCTGTCGCTGTTGATGCCACGCTGGCAGGCACTGTGATATTGTGCAATGCATAACCCAGTTAGTATATGGTTGGGTGACCAATCATGTGATTTCTCGCAATCTGATGCGCATTCATCTCTCCATCTTTTTGGGATCAGTAACTAAGTATAACAGTTTAAAAAGTATTCTGTTGTTAGATTGCTGTGGCATCGTTTGCGCCTCAGCCTATAGATCCTTCGACCTTGCGACCACGCTTCATAGGAGTCTCTATTGAGGTGTATAAACAAATGTACCATGCACGTACCATGACGCTTAGTATAGCGCATATTAATTACTTGACATAAGTTGTAAGTATGTATCAGGATACTTACTATAGCGTATTTAACCCCTTTACCGTGGAATAAATTTTTTAAATTCTTTCCACACATGTGCATTTATTTTTAGGTATTCTTCAAAATAATGCATGTGATTAAGGAAGACTGGTATTTGTAATTGTAATATTCCAGAAGTCTTTGCTCTGAGAAACATAAAAGTCATCATATAATAATTTTTAAAAAGTAGCCCTGTAGTGCTCCTTATTAATTTATATAGTGCCAGTTTAGTGTATTCGCTTTGTATGATATATTCCAAAGCATGCTGCAGGCCAAATCGAGAGACTCCTTATCTTCGGAAGATAAGGAGTCTCAATCAATGGTTTTGTGGACCAGTATAGTTCAATTTTCCACTGGATCCGTCGTGTCAGCAACTGAAACACGCGTTCTAGGTGTCTTATAGGCCTAAATGCTAAGCGTTGACGTGGCCCGATTTCATCTCTTGACCACGCAGACGGCGAACTGGTGTCCTAGGCCTACTGAACGGTTTTCTGGCTATCATCAGTCATTATTTTCTTACACAACAATGTTACTAAAACTAGAACTTAGTTAGCTATCATCAGTCACTCTCATCGGGCAAACTATCATCACTTTCAACTAATAAACGATGTATTTCTTCGTCAGATAAACCACGCTTGCGACCTGTCATTTTTAGTGTGAATTATATAATTTTATTTAGTTGGCCCGCCCAGCGTATGACCTAATTTATAATATGGAAAGCCGTTATTTTAATCATAAAACACTATTATATTTTGCTATTGCCATTAGGACGAGTTTATTCGGCATACACGGTGAGTGAATAGATGCATATCATGCGGACGAGTTAACTCGGGGTTCACGCTGCACAATGGGTTCCCGCTGGACGAGTTAACTCGGGAATCACAGTAAAGGGGTTAAGTACCTCACAAAATATATTACCTTTCATTCCTATCACACTTGTTTACAGCGCCATTATACTTATAGATAAGGAATAAACTTCTCTAAATCCAATTTAAAGGATCCATGTTTATTAATTTAAGAGATCTGTCAATTGTCTTGTGAAAATTTATGTATTCATGGATCATATTTTACCAGTCTCATTCCAGATTAATATATTTGAAATAGTGTGTATTTAATTATTATGCTTTGAAAGGCTCCTACAAAAAAGCGATATATAAATGTACACTTGGGCTATTTACGGTGGCGATGAGTTGGATGGTCCTCCTGAAGATGTAATGAGTTTCTAAACTCCACTAAGAGGTCACCTTGTATGACGTGCATTTAACGATATAGCACTATTGCATAACCACATTGATAAACATTTGTGGTTATACTGTTCAGTTGCTATTCGTTTTTGAACTAATATTTAATTTTATAGGTTATTCTATTGTTATTTATTTTAACTGATGCTGATTTTGGATGAATATTTAAATGTACAGGCTTTTCTGTCGTCTTGGCAAGAACTGTCGATATGCTCACACCGATGCCGAAAAAGAGCACTTCAAAAACCATCCTCTAAATTTGGGCAAACTGTACAAAGCAAAATTCTGCGGTCATGCAGAGAACAACAGGTGTCAGTATCAGATAAATCCGAAGCAGTGTTGCTGTGCTCACAATGCATCCGAGGCACGCTGTTACAACTGTGATCCAGGAGGTCTGGAGGGCGCCCACTGGATGGACCAGTGTCCCAATAAAAGGTCCTAGTCGCTGAAGTCTGGATTTAGAAGACAGTAGTGTCATTTTATTCGTTTTTCGTTTTATTATCACTCTAAGTCATAGTATTTGTTAACTGAATTCTTGACAACTCTTTCCTAACAAACATGGTATCCTTAAAAATAATGTCCATGACATAGATAGAAGGTCACAGACAGTGGCGCCAACTGGCGAATCCCCTACCAGCAAACAGTGGTGGGATATTAGAGCTGCTTTTGGCAGACCAAATACAGCGTAGACAGACGGACGGGACGAGGCAGACAGACGAAGGATATTGATTGGGTCAGAGGTACAGTATCAGATAGGAGAGGAAAAGGAAAGAAATAAAACTGTAGGAGAGAAAGAGACAGGCAGAGTAACCTGCATGAGACAGTCAGACCGATAGACAGACTTATAGTCACGGAAGACTGTCAAAAGAAGCAGATTATCTTCGAGCAGGGAGAGTTCGCTATTTTAGAAAACGACAGATAACTTCGAAATCCTGAAGTTGCATCATAGCTCCAAATTATAGGCTCCATAACTCCTACATTTGAATCAATTTGTAGGACTTATGGAGAATATTGTCATATTTTCACCGTTTGTTCAATATACGCCGTTCTGTTGAGGACGTGATTTATA
>OZ029923.1:8457479-8553161 GCA_964023275.1 Norana najaformis | reverse complement strand
AACAACAACAATAACAACAATAACAACAGCAATAACAACAATATTAATAATAATAATTCCAATAATTGATATCTGGCATTCCAGTAACGATAGTAATGATAATGACAACAACAATAACAACAACAACAACAATAATAATAATAATTTCTATAATTGATATCTGATAGTGTCAAGCACTATAGTATATAACACAGTATGGCTAAACATGGTGGCATGTATTACCTGGTAATAACGAACAATATAGACGTGGCCTGTTACATCTCTTAACTTTAAGGCTTGTCTTTTCAGATGTTCAGCATTTTCTGGATTCTAGGTGTTTGTCATTTTGGCTTTTGGCAGCTGATTTCGCCTTTTTTTTGTGCATTTATGGATCAACACACTTTATATAACGCTAGAACGTTGCCCTGGCGAGCCTAAGTGGCTTTAAAGTTGAATAAGAACAAGTAGTAGTGAACAATGCTCGGATAATTGGAGGTTTCTATTGGTATACTTCTCGCACTACATACACATGAAGAGCTCAACCAACGTAGTTCTATGCAATGTCGACAGTTGACACAATGCTAAGAACTAAGAAATGGTGAGGCTTAAGAGTCGTCATGATACAAAGGCTGGCCATAATGCGGAATAAGTACCTGTGACGTTGAGTACCATGTACTTATGCCTTGTACTGGATCCGGAGAGGTTGCACCTGTAGATGCTAGCGTCCTTCTTCTTCGACCTTCGAATGATGAGGACAGACAGGGCGCTGTTGTGCGGTCGGTAGACTCGGAAGCGACTGTCCTCAACGACGACCTTCTTTCCAGTGGCAATGGGAGTGGCAGTCACCTCTGACTCACCGGTCGCCTTTGAGGACGAGGACGACGACGACGTTGTCTCCTTGAACCAGTCAATCTACCAACATCAATATGTAACGCAATGTTGACGTAATGTAGAAAATCCATTGTAATGTAAGGAATACAATGCAGTGCGATGTAATGTTATGTTATGAAATGTAAGTTTATGAAATGTAACTTTGGACAATGTGGCGTAACGCTATGTGGTGTAGTATGCTGCATATATGTAATAGCATGGTTATATCTGTTCTTGTAATGTAGTGTAGTCTCTTATGTAATAGATATCGTAATCGTAATTCCGAAATTTCTACAGCGCCCAACGAAAGCCACGTCGCGGGGACTAGCTTATTCAGAGGAGCTCAGTCAAAACAAAATCGATAGGCAAAAGGGTTCGGTTCCAGGTCAAAATCCAAAAGTCAGACGGAGAGACAGCGTGGCAGCTAGTAATCGTAATCCCAAGATTTCTACAGCGCCCAACGAAAGCCGCGCCGCGGGGACCAGCTTATTTACAGGCGCTCAGTCAAAACAAAATCGATAGGCAAAAGGGTTCGGTTCCCTTCCAATATCACTCTTATCATCGGCATCGTCATTATGTGTCTCCTTCTGCTCTTCCTCCTCTTGCTATTCTTTCTCCTTCTCTTCCTCCTACTATACATCATCATCATCACCACCACCACCATCATCATCATCATGGATCATTAGGCTTATAGGACAAATTGGGGGCTATGTGGTACAAGGTGTGAGATCTCATCTCGTGCCTGTCTGTATGTTTGCCTGCCTGTCTGTTTTTGCATACAAATATATATGTCTGTCTCAAAATGTCTGTCTGTCCTTTGACTGACTGACAGGCAGACGAACAGACAATTTCTTCCTTCTTTCAGTCTTATATTTCTCGAGAGCCTGTGGATATTCTGCCGGATGCATTGTGGAAATGACGCCTGTCAAAGTTGAACAGCTTCAGAAAATGATTGACTAAACGGTCATTGAGTGCAAACAATTGGGTCTGAATTCATCTGCATTCATTTGAATATAATGCATTTCAACCGAAGACGATGCCAAACCGAGAAACACAACGACGCACATAAACATGTACACATATATAAACACACACACACATACAAGCGCACATACACACATACACACATACAAACACACACATGCAAGTGCACATAAACATGCACATTCACTGGCCTGCAAATATACAGAGAAAAAAAGAAACATTAGGAGTGTTACCTTTAAATGACTTGTCAGTCAATCAGTTTTCTTTTTTAATATTTTCTCTTTATCATTAAATTGTCGACTGATTTAATACTCTTGCTACGCCACTGCCTTTAGCCGGGTAGTGCCAGTCCCAAGCCTGGATAAAGGAGGAGGGCGACGTCAACGGCCTTCGATGCCATAAGTTGTCATTAAACATTGAACACTACTAAAAATACGTAATAGGAAGAGAAAATGAAGCTGAAATGCACTGCATACGCATGAGTCCGTACAATGGCACATAATTTGATATAATAATAATAATAACAATAATAATAATAAATAACATGCATCCATACAATAGCATATATACAATTTAATAATGACCTCCTTACAAAGTTTATAAGTGCCCGCTGAAGCCGAAAAACAGGAAATATTAAGAACCATAAGCAAACTGCAAGAGGTCAGTTTTCAGTTTAGAGCGAAAGATAGTCTCCGTAAGAGAGTTGCGAGCATGAGTAAGTAGAGAGTTCAAGATGGAGGGACCAGCAACTGTGAACTGATGCGGGCCAAAGTAATACGTGCACCAGGAACAACATATATTCCAGAAGGTGCTGATCGGAGAGAGGATGGGTCTATGACGGAGCTACAGGATGTAACCACGGATGATAAGTAGAATGGTAGATGATTTGCACGTACTTTATACTTGAGGAGTGCCAGCTTGAAGCGGATACGCTTAGATACAGGAAGCCAGTGTAAAAACCGAAAAGCAGATGTGTTGTGGTCTCGGTAAAAGAGTCCAAGACACAGTCTCGCATCCTGGTTCATGACCCTAGTTACAGGAAGCAGCATGCAGTCAGGGACACCATAGAGTATATAGAGTTGCAGTAGTTGAATCTTGGAATCTTAGAATAAGGATGTGTTTTCAGTTATGCTGAATCTTGAGTCAAGCGAAGCTGTCGGATCCTTTTCAGATGAAACAAACACTTTCGAGAAGTTGCAGCTATTTGGAGTTTCAGAGAAAGTGTTGAGTCAAGCCTGACTCTTACATACATTCGTACATATACATATATACAGTCATACACGCCTGCCTATATATTTACATACATATGTATATGAAAATATGTACGGAAGGAGAGTGAAGATATATATCGGTGAGGTATGGATGAAATGAATGGAATTGCAACCACTCGCCTTTCTTGAGGCGGGGTCAATACCCTTTGCCCCATACATTTCCGACCCCTGTAATGATGGTCTTTGGGGCGTGGGGCCAAGAGACTTAGCGGTAGTTGATGTCATTACCAGGAGGAAATGGAACAACCGCAGAGAAGAATTCCCCACTTTATTCCAGCTGCCTTTCAATTTTGAAGAACTCCCGTCTCCTCCCTTTCCCTTTCTATCCGCTCCCTATCCTTTTCTACCTCTGTCTGTGTGTCTGTCTGTGTCTGTCTGTGTGTGTCTGTGTGTGTGTGTGTGTCTGTCTGTCTGTCTGTCTGTCTGTCTGTCTGTCTGTCTGTCTGTAGAAAGGTTACGCCCTGCGGCACCCCACGTAGAGAGTGTAATCACCGCCGAACGTAGTATAAGAACTCCCTGCGGTCAACGACGGGTGTCGTCACGAAATGGATCCGTGATATTTTATCCTCACCGAATACAGTTCCGGGCTAATGGCGTAGATGTTCAGCGCTCCACTCTGAACGTAGGGCTGCAGAAATTGATAATACGTGTATACGGTATCGTCGACTGAGGAAATAAAATATTTGGCGAGGGGCAAACGATGGTTTGGGGAGCGGACCGGGAAGTGGGGGGCGGACACCAAGAGCCGAGTCAGAAGGCCTACGGGTTATCTGAAGATCACATGTCAGATCAAATGGGTTCAGATCGACGGATTGAGGCTAATGCCTTTCAACATTCCTCCGCTCATTCAGAACTACCGTGTAAATGACACAGGCCCTGCATACATACCCATGCGTACCTAGGTACATAGACCTCTGTGTATACACACATGCGCTAGGAGGGATTAATTCTAGCCAGAAGGAGAGAGATATACATACATACATACATGCATGCATACCTACATACATACATACATACACACATACATACACACACATACACACATACATACATACACACATACACACATACATACATACATACACACATACAGACATACATACATACATACACACATACATACATACATACATGCATGCATGAAGGCAGACAGACAGACAAATCCATTAATTCAGACAGAAAGGCATATATGCATTCATGCATTAAGTAAAGTATTCCGTATCCCACAAGTGAGAGGTAGGGAAGGCACTCATTTCCTCTGACACGGGTCGGTGCATCGCAGGGCTTGTCGTTTACTTCCCAGCTTACGCCGGTACCAAATTCTACTGCTTGGTGACAGCGGCACAGTGTGCGCAAACAACTTGGCTAGGGTCATTACACGGAGTCGAACCCGCAACCGCATGATCACTGACCAAACGCGTTACCCTTAGACCACCATGCCGCAATGTGCAGATAGATAGCATAATGGGCTACGTCAACGGACTTGAATGTTGCTTTCAAACTGCTGTACATTTGCCTCATTTGCACCGGACGGCGTTGACGTATATATTTTGGACATCTGTTACAGAAACACTGGCGGCGACACACAACACCCCGCTGCTTAGAAACATTTTTCCGTTCTGTTGTGAAGCAGATTGTGTATCGTGTATTGCATGGCAGGTCGTGTCTTGCATAACATCTGGTATCAGTGGGTTCAAGGCAGGGATTTGATTCAAAGCATGAATCAGATGAATCCGATTCGGCTGCCATCATGTGGACAATTGAGGGCAGGTCAAAGGTCATTGTGATTCGTCATGATGACGACAACCACGTCTCTCTGGTGCCCTCATTCGACTTAATGAAAGCATTGAATTGTTTTATGTCCGCTGCCTAGGCCCAATAGAAACACGCAAATTAACATATGTGTATGTAGGCATGTATGTATGTATGCATGTATTTATGTATGTATGCATGTGTGTATGTATGCATGTATGCATGTGTGTATGTATGCATGTATGTATGTATTTATGTATGTATGTATGTATGTATTTAAGTAAGTAAGTATGTATATATGTATGTGTGTGTGTTCATTTGCCTGTCGGGTTTATGGCCATTGACCAAGGTTTCTCCGGTCACTGATCTGACTTCCTGTCTGTTTTTCCGTCTCTCTGTTTGTCTTCTTGTATCTTTCTGTTTCCCTATGTTCCTGCCGGCCTGTTTGTCTTATTGCCTTAGGTAGAATCTCAGACATCCGCATAGGAGACCCAGTCTAAGGAGGCCACCTGCAGTCTTAACCGCGCTTCACTGAGGTAATTGCAGACTCCACGTCGTCCGTAGATAGAGAACAATCAATTATCAGTCATTTTGCGTTGCACAATCCACTCTAAGAAACTCCCAATGCCTCATCCGATGAATCCCGTCCAAGACCTCATCAGATGAACAGGTGTCTGTGTCCTCCGTAACTCATAATCAGTGGGCGAAGCAGCTGGTGTTGGTCCGCGGGAAATCGGACCTTTGACTTGGTCCGCCCATTTGCTACACTCCTAACGAAAATGTCTGGTAACTCCTAAGGAAAATGTCTGATAACTCTTAAGGAAAATGTCTGGGAACTCCTAAGGAAAATGTCTGATAACTCTTAAGAAAAATGTCTGGTAACTCCCAAGGAAAATGTCTGGTAACTCTTAAGGAAAATGTCTGGTAACTCTTAAGGAAAATGTCTGATAACTCTTAAGGAAAATGTCTGGTAACTCTTAAGGAAAATGTCTGATAACTCTTAAGGAAAATGTCTGGTAACTCTTAAGGAAAATGTCTGGTAGCCACAGAGACAGTTTTCAGTGTTTAACGACAGCTTATGGCTTCCAGGGCCGTTGACGTCAAACTTAATTTACCTCACACGGTTTCGTGGCATGAGACACTAAATTGACCAGACCGCTCAAAGACGGATATACTCCGACGATAAGACACTATACGCATATAAGCCAGACGTGGTGAATCATTAGCACAGAAGGCATAGCACTAAGCCTGTGATTACAGTCGGTGTTTTTTGGATTTAAAATAGGTCTACATGTAAAGTTCTAGGCCTCAGGGGCCGTCCCTTTTGAGGTATAAAGAGATCCAAGCCAATTAAAGAAATTAAACCCCATATGTTCCAATTTCCAAGCATCCAACGCGAGACTGAAAACTGGAAACTGGGGCTCGTTACCATGTGAGGCCAGGGCCAAATGGCCTTGCTGCCCCTCTGATAAGGCCCAAGCAGAGGTCAGCGATTACGCGTTACTGGTGTTTTAATAGAGTGTGGAGTCAACGTTTCGGCGGAATTGGCCTCATCGAATTTTTTTTAGGTGATGGGGAACCTTGCCTTGATTACATGAAACCAAGAAATTCAAAACCATGTAAAAAGAATTAATCATTTTTTATATACTATTCTTTCCTCCCTTGGGGTTACCGCTCAGCGGGATGCTGATATTGATACTGAGGAATGATAATATTCATCAGAGGCATTCTCCTTAGCTAAAAACGTGTTGAAGGCATCCCAGGCTTTTGGATGTTGTCCAACCGCCTCAGGTTAATCCCGGAAAATACCAACTGATCTGGTTTGATAACAGTCGGAATAACTGGCGGCCTCGTTTTTCAAAAAAACTAGCAGCTTCACATTCCGAAAAGATAATTCATTTTTAGCCATCATTCGAAAGAGACAGTGCCTTCATAGTCATCGTTCAAGAGATAATTCATATTTAGTCATTATTCGAAAAAGATAATTCATTTTAGTCATCATTCCAAAGAGATAATGCATTCCGAGCCATTATTCAAGAGAATTCACATTTAACCATTATTCGAAAAGATAATTCATTTTAGTCATCGCTTGTAAGAGGCAATGCATTCCTAGCCATCATTCAAGAGATAATTCATATTTAGTCATTATTCGAGAAAGATAATTCATTTAAGCCATCACTGTTAAGAAGTTTTCATGTTATTAGTGATCCTTTGAAGGAAATGGATTATTTTTACACTTACATTTCCGTTTCTCAACTGCTGGAAAATGGCGTCGAAGCTGCAGTGAAGCACGGCCGTGTCTCCAACGGCAACGGTTGTTGTGCCCCAAATGAAGTCGACGGAGTTGGTCAACGGATTCGTGTCCAGCTCCTTCTTGTCCACTACAACATGACCACAAACGGACAACATCGTTAATTCTTCATATTCGGCATCGGCGAATTGATTAGCAAATGTATTAAGGATGACGGCCAACGTTTAAATTTACCTTATGTATGTACGCATGCATGCATACATACATATATACATACATACATACATACAGACATACATACAGACATACATACATACACATTACATACATACATGCATGCATACATACACATACATACATACATACATACATACATACATGCATACCTATATACATACATACATACACATACATACATGCATAATACATACATATATGCATACATTCATTCATACATACATACATGCATACATACATACATACATTCATACACAAATACATACATACATACATACATACACATACATACCCATACATACATACATACATACATACATGCATAATGCATACATATATGCGTACATTTTTTCATACATACATACATACATACATACATACATACATACATACATTCATACACAAATACATTCATACATATATGCATGCATGCATGCATAAGTATGTACATACACACAAACATACATATTCATCTCACAGCGTTTCGATTTACAAAATTAATGATCGATTAGACATAATCTGCTCTAAAATTATCTAAATTCTCGTCTAGTATATACACTCTAATATATGGTCTAGTTCTGGCAATAGACTGAAATCTAGCCTCACCCAATTATTTTAATTTTGCAGCGCCATCAGAAATAATGCTGAAACTGACGCAAGACAGATGTCAACTTGTGCAAGTAACATATTCTCAGTTACAACGCAAGCAGTGACCGACAAATAGTAAAACTGAAAATTAAGCAACAGTGAAGGATAATTCGATACTTTGGAGTGACCATAAAATTAGGACTTAGCCGATTATAATAATTGCTGTTCTTTCAAAGACCAGAATAACTAGTATTATCTCGCCAACCCAATGTGCCATCTGATAGGCGAGTCTCTGGGCGGCCAATACAAGCGATATTTGATCGCTTTTAATCAGATATGCGTGAAACACGTTTCAGTTTCTTTATCGCTCTAGAATTCACATGAACTCGTTTGACTTTCGGCCATCGAAAGCGACGATTGACCTGTCCAGTTGATTGGTGGTTTATGTGCGCTCGCCATATCGGATTCCAATATCGCAGGTTTAAATGTCGCAGAATGACAGGGCGATATAAATTAAGGTAAACTCAATAAATTTCTGCGAATGAAACATTAGAACTCGTAAATGGCGAGATGGGCGCTAACTTCTTAATTTAAACGAAGTCAAAATTAAAGCAGGTGAAAGCCAATCAGTTAATATTCTAGAATTAGGACGCTAACTTCGTAAACGAAGTCAGAATTAAAGCAGGTGAAAGCCAATCAGTTAATATTCTAGAATTAGGACGCTAACTTTGTAAACGAAGTCAAAATTAAAGCAGATGAAAGCTAAGCAGTTAATATTCTAGAATTAGGACGCTAACTTCGTAAACGAAGTCAGAATTAAAGCAGGTGAAAGCCAATCAGTTAATATTCTAGAATTAGGACGCTAACTTCGTAAACGAAGTCAGAATTAAAGCAGGTGAAAGCCAAGCAGTTAGTATTCTAGAATTAGGACGCTAACTTCGTAAACGAAGTCAGAATTAAAGCATGTGAAAGCCAAGCAGTTAATATTCTGGAATTAGGACGCTAACTTTGTAAACGAAGTCAGAATTAAAGCAGGTGAAAGCCAAGCAGTTAATATTCTAGAATTAGGACGCTAACTTTGTAAACGAAGTCAGAATTAAAGCAGGTGAAAGCCAAGCAGTTAATATTCTAGAATTAGGACGCTAACTTCGTAAACGAAGTCAGAATTAAAGCAGGTGAAAGCCAAGCAGTTAATATCTACTGTGTTTTCATAAGAACTCATTTGTTATTCGTGAACACTCAAACGCGATTAGTTAAAGTGCCTCACTTAATATCAACAATTGCTTTAAGCTACTTAGCGAACCACTTAGTTTTGTATTCCCCTAGTAAGTTATGACCATCACAGCCTTTCACTTACTTACATCGAGTGCAAACATACGAGTCATAATAATATTATTGTCTGGTTCTCGTCTGATCTTCGGCCTAGCGCTTAAACAGAGCCGTTTGAAAAGCCCGTGGAGATGAAACAATTACAGTCGGCGCTTCTATTCGTGAATAATTTAATGAAGGGTTTTTGCGACTTCCGCAGCGGTCCATTAATGGTACAAATTAGAGTGAATGCAGGCACAGTTCCCTTGGTGTACATAAGCCTAAGTGGACGAGAGTCGCTTCTTCCCTCTGGGGGTACCTGAACCCCGGCCCTTTGCTTCATCTCCTCTTCCCTCCATCAATCTCTCACTTGTCCTCTCTCCAGTCGATCCGCCTTCTCCTTTCTAGATGATTCTACTTTTCACGTTAGGTTCTCTCATCTGCTCTTTCTTTCTCTACTGTCTTTTCACCTTCTGCCTCTTCCTCATTTTCCGGTTCAATTCCAAACATCATCCACTGTAGCCGTCTGACTGTCTGCCTCTCTTACTATTGGATCTTGACCTGGAACCGAACCCTTCCTGCCTATCGATTATGTTTTGACTGAGCGCCTATGAATAAGCTGGTTCCCGTGACTTAGCTTTCGTTGGGCGCTGTAGAAATCTCGAGTTTAGGATTACGATTACGATTACTGGTTTCCCTTCCTTTTGGATCGGTCGTTTTTCTTTCATTCCATCCTTGTATTCCACAGCCTGTGTCTCTCACCACCTTCTCTAGGCCACTTGTTGAAATTCCTATATTTCCGCATACTCCTCCGGCCATCCAGATCTTCCCGTGACCCTGATCTGACCTTCATGGTGTTAACAATCAATCTACTTCCCTCCCACCTCTTTTTGCCCCTTGCCTCAGCACTTTTGGCCACATCCTCTCTCTCATTCGAAACTTCGTTCTACTTTCCTCCTCCTCCTCCTCCTCCTCCTCCTCCTCCTTGTTCTCCTCAAGATATTTCGCTTCTTCTCGCTCTGTTTGTCTTCCTCCTCTTTCTCCTTCTCCTAACATTCAACCTGTTCATTTCTTCTCTTGTTATTATATTCCTCTTCTTCCGCTTTCAACTCTTCCTTCCATACCCCTCCTCTTCTTCTTCTTTCCTCGTCAGATCTTCCTCCTCATCTTTTTCCTTCCATCCTCATTCTCTTCCTCTCTTCCTCCTGCTTCTTCTGTTCATCCTCCTCCTCATCCGGTGCCCTCTCTTTCTCCTCCTCATTGACCTCTGCTTCCTGCTCTGTATCCCATGCGGGCAATTCCGACGCATTGGTATTCGTCACCGATTGTTCCTCTGCCATCAAAGACGCCATCAACAACAAGACTCGCGCCAAGTCGCACTTCATCGGATTCAGCGATTATCCATTGGAGCTCGATCGACAATCCATCGGGCGATAGGTGGCGCCTGCTGCCTAAGCCTGTATGCGCAGAGCTAATGTACCATCAATAATATATACTCTTCAACTCGATATGTAGCAAAATTATGTGTTGTCTGTCTGCCTGTCTGTCAGTCAGTCAGTCTGACTGTCTGTATGTCTGCCTCTCTATCAATCAGTCAGTCAGTCAGTCAGTCAGTCAGTCAGTCTGTCTGTCTGTCTGTCTGTCTGAAATCGATTTAGTTCAAGACTTAGTTCCAGCTCTCGTAGCATGCTTAATATATAAGTATGCAACCTATATATTACGTATGCTAGTTTAAATTGCAAAAATAAATGCACAAAGGACTGTATATATTGTACCTAATAATGGACCATAAATGTTACGAACTGGCAAATTGTTAACTGTTTTTTCAATGCAAGTCACGCACTAACAGATGCAATGCATTGAGATTGCATTCCCTAATGCATCGAAGAGATTCGATCGAAGCAGCGAAGGAATATTTGCAGCCATTTGCATCTGTTTAACGAAATCCGATTTCATTCCTATGTTTCTTTATTATTCTTAATTCGTTAACTTACAATTCGTAAACACATTGAGGAATTGTATAATTGAGCTACTTCGTAAACCGTTGCCTTCGTGCCAATGCATCTGATGGAACCGCGTGAGTCGTCTCTGTGAAATGCGTTTATGTTTTTCTCTATAGCTCTGACGTGGCATAGATAGGCCTGTTCATAGACCTATTCAGAACTATAAACCGTTTGTGACCAAGGCCTTTGCAGGTCTACGCAACAGTAGGTAGGCCTCTTGCGCTTAAGCCTACGTAAGAGATCATTAGACCCACAGGGCAGACATGGTTGAAGATAGGATCTCAACGTCTGTATATCTGTCTGTCTGTCTGTCTGTAAAGTTGCTGATTAGGGCCTATACTGAGCGCTACATGAATGCCCGATTACATTATTTTGTATTAGAAGTTATAACACGTGATAAGCAAAGAAGATATAGAGTAATGTATTTGTAATCTGTCATTGCAACGAAGCATTTATATATCTCTAGAGCCTCTGTATGAATGCCTCAAAGATTGTTCATACAGACAGTCCATGTAGAAGTAAGGTGGGTACGTGTCAGTGGAAGGCAGCAGAGAATGGTCCCAGAAAGCGAGACAAGCAGACAAACAGAGAGACAGACAGGCAGGCAGACAGACAGACAGACAGACAAAGCTATGGTGTCCCTATTCCTGAGGTATAAGTTTCATAGATTACAATGTTGAATCCATTTTTGTGCGCTAGCATTAAATTCACGCGGCTTTGTATTGCAAAGTAAAGCATGTATTATACACTTGCGCACTAAACTCGTGTTCAACAGTTAGGATTCATTTGCCGTAAAGCTCAACAAGATTACACCCCCAAATCCCCCCACACACACCATATGTACACACATATGTATATATAAATGGACTTGTGTTACTGCTGCATGCATAAGTATATAATGCATAATACGAGTTTCTATAATACGTTACAAGATGTTTTATAAACACAGTCAATCGAGTAGAAAGACGTGAAGGGTAGGTGGAGATAAGACACATTGTTATAGGAAAAGACAGGTGGTTAGAGGCGGGTGTGAAAGAATGCATATCAGTGAGGGAGGGAGGGAGGAAGAGAGGAAGAGAGGGAGGGAGTTGAAGAGTTGAAGAGAAAGATGATATAGATAGCAGAACTCATAGGACCGAGTCGAACAGAACAGATGAGAGGCCGACACAGTTGCGTAGAAGAGAGACAAAGCAGACACACTCTAGTGGGGCACGGTAGCCGATTGGTTAGAGCTTGTAACGCGGATAGTAGGTCTACGGGTTCGAACCTAACTGAGACGGTTACTGTGTATGGACCATGGGCAAGTCCTTCACTCACTACTGCTGAGCTCTATCGATTAATGATTAGTGATTAGATAGTGGCGCTTAATAAATGCAGAAACAATAATAAGACGTCATTACACTGCGTCTGTGTTTGTTTGCCTGCGACAGAAATACACATGCTACAGGCCTCTGAGTAGTTTGTTCTGTATGAAGCGCTATATAAGTTATCAAATACAATTCAATGCATGCAGCGAAAGAATGAGGGACGGGGAACCAGACATACAGACGCAAACATACACAGACTCAGACAAGTAGAAACTCTAAGAAAGACACACCCACACACACCCAGAGAGGGGCACAGAGAAACGAGTACAGCGACAGAGACTAGTAACCCCGATTGACGCTATCGTAATTAAAATAATGTGCGATATTTCATCCGTTCATACCCCGTGGGGCACCGTGGGGCACCTGCCCGTCCTTCGCGCCACCGCTGCCGCCTAAGAGTGCCGGGTGCCGGGCACTTGCCGACTCCGACCGATCGACGTAAGTGCCAACTGACATGGCACACTAGGCACCAGAGGCTGGGCACTGGCAGTAGCAGTCAGACCAATCAAATCCAGTGCCACTGCTAGCAATCACGAGCTATAGAGATGTGAAGAAAGAATGGAAAGACACCTGCCAACAAACACACTAACACATAAACGTATAACCGCACATACCCTCGCATAAAAACGAACGTACATCACCTTGCAAATACACATATACACTGACATAGGCTATACAATAGAGACGGACCAGTAGTCACAACTCTAAGAGCGAACGAAGCTCTACAGCTGGAACCAGTTGTTGCAAAACCACAAAATACAAGAAGATGAAGAAAAAGAAGACGATGAAGATGGAGAAAAGTAGTAGTAGTAGTAGTAGTAGTAGTAGTAGTAGTAGTAGTAGTAGTAGTAGTAGTAGTAGTAGTAGTAGTAGTAGTAGTAGTAGTAGTAGTAGTAGCAGCAGCAGCAGCAGCAGCGGCAGCAGTAGTAGTAGTAGAAGAAGAAGAAGAAGAAAAAGAAAAAGAAGCAGCAGCAGAGCCTTAAGCTAACCTCTAGAAGCATTCATTCATGCTAGCGACTTTATTTTCTTAGCCTCGGCATATAAGGACAGATAGCTATTCCCCTCTCTCGCCACTTTACCTTTCCAACGATATCTTTTTTCCCCTAAAAATCAATCGTTTTTCGTTAAGCTGAATACCTATGGATCAGAACTCGACAGGCTCGGGCTAAAAGAAGAAGAAAACGAAGAAGAAAACGAAGAAGAATTCCCGGATTGGGCTCCTCAACGCCTGACCCGTGACCTGGGCGGCTTCACTGACGGAGAACTGGCCATGGCTGACCATGTGAACTTGTTGAGCAGTTCATGCCTCTACCAGATGAGTCAGATTCGATCAATACTGCGTCACCTGTCGTTCAGCGTTGCCACGACCTCACTCCATTCCTTTGTTCTGAAGCGCCTGGACTATTGTAATTCCATTCTCGCAGACCTGCCGAAATTAAATTCAGAACACGTCAGCTTCAGTCCGTCCTGAAGTGTGCCGCCCGACTGGTGGACAATCTATCGAAAATTTAATTTCTCTAATCTAATCTAATCTCATCTCATCTAGTCTAGTATAATCTAATCTCATCCAATCCAATCCAAATCTAATCTAATGGCTTCTATAGCGTCGTTATCACAATGCCTACGGCGTCAATCGATGGTCGCTTCAAGTGAAATCGTAATAAACAATCATAATCCATGGAGAAGCTATAGTCCAGATTGAATTCCGATAGGTCAGCGAAACCAGGAGTTAGGCTACGGTGGATGAGCAGACCATATGAGAGATACACTTCAGCGGCTTTCAGGCGATGATAAAATCAAGTTCAAGATCTTCCTCCTGGGACTGGCTTCGTCGATAGCCTTTGCCCCGACATACATTTAGAAGCTGTTCGTGCTGTTTTCAGCTCAGTTCAGCTCACCTTGCGGATGTTCTGGTCCCTGGCTGCCGTACATCAGCACGAGAACATCGCGCACAATCGCACATCTGTCCATAGCTTTGGAAAGTCTTCTTGTGAACATACGTTCTGTTTTCATCTAGATCTACTCAAGCTGTTTTCTGTACTTATGTTGAGATTCACCTGTTTAGATGCCACTGACAGCTGTTTGCAGAACTTCTGACAGGTCCTTAAAGGAGTTCTACGAGAACCAAGTACATACATATATACATACATACTTACAGCAATCCGGGTAAGTACGTACATACATACACGTACGTACATATATGCATACATATATATAGGTATATACATTCATATATGCATGCATACATACATATATACATACATACACGTACGTACATACTTACATACATACATACATGCATATATAGGTGTATACATACAACCCGCATACATACATACATGAACAGATACATACATTATTAGATACATACATTCATTCATAGATCATACATACATAAATGCATACATTAACAGATAAATACATAATTAGATACATACATACATACCTAAATTCATGCATACATACAGGGTACCTTTCTGTGTATATATACCCATACCCTTACTTTTTATTCATATACCCCAGTACGAGAAAAAATTTCAAACTTCTCGCTTGGTACATGATGCGATTGTCTGCGTATAAATGGAGTGAAAGTGTCCTTGAACGGTTCAGATCATTATCACCGAGGTGACCTTTTCCCCACTGGCCACTTTCCTGTCCAAAGATCTTTCCCCGCAGCTTCTATGCAGTCAGACAATGCGCCTTAATACAAGCTACAGACAATCTTTGGGTGATTGCAGAACGCTTAATGCGCAATTGTTGGCTTTACGGCGAAATACGGAAACACGTGTTTCCGAAATTTCCAGAATTTCTAGTCGATATGACACCCAAGAAAGAAGCAAAATAAAGTAATTATATTGGAGTGATGACTGAGTGGATCCTGTTGAGCGCCGAAGAGATGCTATTTCTCTTGTCAGTGCCAGCCTCAGCAGCCAAGATCAAAGGCATATCACGCATCTTCCGAATGAGCTCCGGACATGGCCGCTCTTGGTTCCGGCCGCACCCTGATCCACTGGCACCACGTGGACCATGGTTCCACGCCAGGGGCATTTACAAATTCATTGAAAAATTGATCAGGGTCAAGGCCTTATGGTGGCTAAAGATAAACATGTACATTTGCATTTTACAAAGCGCTGGAAAATGTGATCTCAAGAGTTCTGTATGTATGTATCTATGTATTTACAGTATACAATGTATGCACTTATGTATGTATGTATTTATTTATGCATTCGTGTATGTATGTATACGTATGCACGTATGTTTGTTGTAAGTATGAATGGATGGAAGTATATTTGCATTATATGTGTGTATACTGCAGAAACAAGGTCACTCGGTCGATCATAGAATTCAACAGCAGTTGTAAGTGGTGTCTGAACAACTATACCTGGCATTCACCTATGTATCTATTCATCATCATCATCGTCGTCGTCGTCGTCATCATCATCATCACGACCATCATCATCATCATCGTCGTCGTCATCATCACCATCATCATGTACATGTATAGCCAATGTATGTACATCTAATGCACGCACGTGTATATGAGTATCATAGGTAACTGACTCTTCATGTGTCACGCATCTGTATGCATGAAAATTCTGTTGTTGTTGGTCTAATGACGCATAAGGCATTTATTCGGCAGACCCCCTTAATTGCATCCACGTAGGTTTCCTCGTTTTCCTCTCACTGACAGACGAGCCGTCGGCTGAAGCGCTTTACTCACTCACTCACTCTCATCTCTCATGATCGTTGCGTCATTCTTCACAATCATGAACTCGCTGAGGAGTGACGAGTAGCTGAAGCGTGTAATTCGCAACCATCGGATGCTGACAACGTTAACAAGACCCGGTCCTGCACTCCAGCCACCCAGCCAAACGTTCGACGATAAAACTCAATCCACGTGCATGTACGCCTGCTTCAGAAACTCTCACAGATTCCAATATATTCAGAATACCCATTAGAATAACAAGTCGTAATATCTACAGCCCATTGCTAATATATTTAAATATACACATACATACATACATACATATATATACTGGTCCATACAGTATATATACAGTATATATATGGATGGAAGGATTGATGCATGCATGCATTATATGTGTATACATATATATATATATATGCTGTAGAAACGGTTGGTATGTTATCTTTATTCAGAGGACCTGTATATATAGAATCGTCTATATTATAATTATATTATAGTATATATATATATATATAACTGGTCCATACAGTATATATACAGTCTTGGTATATGCTATCGTTATTCAGATGACTTGTATATCTAGAATCGTATTTACATGAAGATATATACACATATTATAGATATTAAGACATATTGTGGTCCAGTTTTTGTCTTAACTTCTGTAGCAGCAGGAGAAGTGGAGAACTAGAGAGCAAAGACATGGTTGATGGCCTTTTAACGACATAACTGGGGGCCCGAAACTCAATCGACGGTGCAGTCACCGAAGCGAAGCGACGTTAACCTGATATCATCTGCTAACAACATTATGTATGTATATTATGTGTATATATATTATGTATATATATTATGTATATATATATTATGTATATATATATATATTATGTATATATATATTATGTATATATATATTATGTATATATATATATATTATGTATATATATGTTCATTATGTGTGTATATGTTTAGATCTACACTTATAGGTATATGTGTGGATTTGCATGTGTGTAAATCTACATATGATTTTGTTATAGATTGCGGAAAGGGAGCCGTCTGTGTATAGCTGAGTGAAAACGGGTTGATGAAAAATGATAGGGTTCTGATGGATGGTTCTTGTTGCCCTGGCTGCCCTATACGTCGCTGAGGGTTTGACTTTGAACAACAAAGGATTCAAAGGCCTTTGAAATGGATTCGCAGGTTGAACTTCCTTTCCATCATTTCCAGATTTTGTACAGCTCAATCATCGGGTTACAGTCTCCGTTTTGTTTCGATTGATAATAATAATAATAATAATAATAATAATAATAATAATCATCACCATCATAATCATCATAAGCATCATCATCATCATAATCATCATCATCATCATTATATTCATCATCATCATCATCGTCATTGTCATCGTCATCATAATAATCAGGATCATCATCTTCTTCTTCTTCTTCTTCTTTGTCGCATTTATCATCATCATTATCATCGTCGTCGTCGTCATCCTCATCGTTATCATCATCATTACCATCACTATTATCATCGTCTTCTTCTTCTTCTTCTTCTTCTTCTACTTCTTCTTTTTCTTCGCATTCTTCTTTTTCTTCTTCGTCCTTTTATGTCTTTTATGCAGTCGTTGTCCCATGTTATCAGGCTTCTCAGATGGACAAACTCGTTTACATTCTCTACATGTTGTTCTCTTAGTATGATGTTTCTATGTATCCTTTCTTTTATCATAAACAATGTTTTCCTCTATGCTATATTCATCTTCAATGTGGCATCCTTCGCGCCGTATTCAGTAAACAAACGTTTCTATGTGGTGCCTCATAAGTTCCATAATATGATATCTCTGTCATCCCCAAATCATAAGTTGTTTATTATATCTACCTGTACAGATAATCCACTGCCATCAGCATTCATCACTTTCTGGATTTCCTATGAACTTTGTTGTGGCATATATACCGTGATTCGGAGGAATTTAAAATACATGGTTTCGGATTTCAATTGAGGGGCACTTCCAAATCTTAACATAATTATAGATAACGGAATAAGCAGGATGGAAATTTCCCGGTTCTGAGGCGAAGAGACACATGTTTACTGTCTCATATCATGTTCTCATCTTGAACATATTCGACGAGTTGACGTATTATAGAAATCCGAGCCTACCTTTGAATACTTAGAAATTTTCATCGCAATTTCATTTAAAGTATATATGTATGTAGGTATGTATGTATGTATGTATGTATGTATGTATGTAGGTAGGTATGTAAGGATGGATGGATAGGTGGGTGGTGGGGTTGGTAGTTTTTGGGTGGATGGGTGGATGGATGGATTGGTGATGGGATTGGGTGGGTGGTTTTGGGTAGATGTGTGAATCGATGAATTGTAGATGGATGATTAGATGGATGAGTAAGTTGATTGATGGATGGATGGATGGATGGATGGATAAATGAGTGGTTGGATGGATGGATGGATCGTTTTATCTTCTTTTAATAAAGATCCAAATTTTTAATAAAAATCCTATTTTATAGAACTCTCTCCTTCCGCAGAAAACGTTCTTTTTGAAGAGTTCTCATATTTGCAGAAATGCTTGTTTCATATAATTCTCAATTTAAAATCAGTCTCCGTTTGATAGAAATCTCCCTTCAATAAGAAACCTCCTGTTTGGCCAGTGATCACACGGTTGCGGGTACGACTCCGTGTAACGACCCTGGGCAAGTTGTTTGCGCGCACGTGTCTGTCATCAGGTAAAATAATTTGGTGCCGGCGTAAGCTGGGAAGTAAACGGCAAGTCTGCGATGCACTGGTCCCGTGTCCAGGACCTTGGGACTAGTCCACTTCCGGCTCAATGGCCTCAGAAAGGAAATGAGAGCCTCCCTACGTTCATCATGGCACGTGGAAGCTTACTTTACTTGTTTACGAATGTCTAACAATCTAGGACTAAGTTGTCTTATTTTCGGCTTTTGTCTCAATATGATAGGCTTGCATAGATTTGCTCTAAACCGCAATGTCTTGTAAAGGCAGACACTTAACGTGGCTAGAATACTTTTAGCAACTCGATGGCTGGTGACATGACACAGTTATCGTAGCCCACATTCAGTCACTTATGATTCATAGGAGTAAAAGGCAGAATATTTGTCTGGGTGATTACTGCAGTTAGTACGCTTGAATACCACATCGTAATAGTAATCGTAATCGAAAACTTATATAGCGCCACTTCAAGATAAAACTCATCAGAGGTGCTCCCGGCCCAATTTCCCATGACTAATGGGGAATAACACGGTCTTCAAACGCTTGCACATATTGTAATCGTAATCGTAAGCTCAAGATTTCTACAGAGCCCAACGAAAGCTAAGTTGCGGAAACCAGCTTATTCACAGGCGCTGAGTAAAAACAAAATCTATAAGCAGGAGGGTTCGGTCCCAGGTCAAGATCCAAGAATCAGTCAGGCAGACAGTCGGGCGGCTATGGTGGAAGGTATTTGGAATTGAACCGGAAAGTGAGATAAGGCGACGAGGAAGGATCAGGGTAGGATTTGTGGAAGAGAAGTGTTTTCAGTTTGAATGGAAGATCTGCGCATAAATTGCAAGAAGTGGAGTGCTGGTGAGTTCGTATGATGGGTCAGATAATTGCGGATAATGTACATCAGCAGACAATTGTGATAGGAGCATTGACAGACAGACAGACAGACAGCCAATCGTATACGTTCGCGTTGTTTTGGAAGCCAATGGCATATGACAGATTGGTAACCAGGTAAGTACAGCATATACAAAAGGCGGAAACGGCAGCAATTATACCCAGGTATCACGGACTCCTGTATGACAGCATTTGAACGCAAAGTCCAGTGTGTAGAACGCTTTGACTTATGTGTGTCTTGGTTCAAGTTGGTTGAACAGGTGAACGGATAGAGCAGAAACGGGAAAGATCCGTAGTTTGTCTGATTTGTACACTTTTTTAAAAGCTGGTCATGGAGTCAACTATTTCGTGGATGTTTCATGCACGGATGTTTTGGACTTTTGTATTCTTTTGCCGACGATGTTGGCTGCCTTCCTACTAGCTCTTACGTTCAAATCGTAGGTGCAGTTTATGCTTCAACTGCAGTTGTTGCTATGGTTTGTTATTTTTTTGAATAAAAGTGACAGAGCCTTTATCTCACGCTAATAGAGCTCACTTACTTATTTACTTACTTACTTGCTTGCTTACTTGCTTGCTCACTTACTCACTTATTCACTCACTCATTTACTTACTCACTCACTCGTTTACTCACTCGCTCATTTACTCACCCACTCATTTACTTACTTACTTACTTGCTTGCTTACTTACTTACTTACTTAGATATCGGAGTTCAAATCCCGGCCAGGATAGACAGATATTCAAAGTGTCTGTTCCTCTGGCGCGTGGTCGAACCGCGCATACCCTCCGAGACCATCAACTTCGATATGGCGCCTTTTTAGGTCTAATCTAATAGGCGTTTTGTGTCCATATGCTGTTTTAAAGAATACCATCTCAGCTATAGAGACCCATGCGACTCGAGGTTCGTGCATTCCGCCGCACGTATAGATTTTATAATGAGCCACCTTCTGCCGCAAATGGATGTCGCATGCTTTCTCCTGGGCAGACATTCCGGAGCCATTTTTGTTACCGGTTCTTCGGTTCCTTTGTCGTTCGTTTCTGTCCTACAGGACTCGGTCCCACTCACCAGGAAGGCCTCAGTCTGGGAAATAGGGACCCGGATCAACAACCGTAGCCAATCAACCGCCGGGAGGATTAGCCGCGCAGGCCATAGCAGCAGGTGGTCGGCGAGTGACGAGACATTTTTGCCAACAAAGGCATTCGCTGGAGCTAATAGTGGGCCTAATGTTGCTTTAGGTTGTTTAGCGCACCTGACTCATTGGGGAACCTATTTAAAGACCTTAGGAACCAACCGCGATTTTCATTTAACATTTGTGTAACATTGCATAAGGATAAATTGCTCTAATCAAATTTATGATTTGCGACTTTAAGTGGTCGCGGAACACAGCGCCAGCTTAATAGGTATCTTCGCTGCAAGCATTTAATGATACACTGCAATATCTTTATGTTATTGAGAAGCATTATTTAATAGCCTGAAACTATTATATCAGTATGACGTACTACTTTAAAAAGAGGGCCGTCGTAACACTATTATTATTTCTGCATTTATTAGGCGCCACTATCTAATGACTTAGCATCAATCGATGGCGCCGAGCAATTGTGAGTTGATGATTTTCTCAAGGTCCCTACACAATAACCGTTTTAGGGAGGCTCGAACCCGTACTCTCCGCGTTACAAGCCAAGCGCTCTATCCAATATGCTACCGTGCCCCACAATATATTTAGTATGAATATTCTAGAAGTCTCGGCCCTCCATGCAGCTGAGATGAGGCGAGGAGAGATAAGATCAGATGAGAGCAATTGATTAGATTAGCTTGCATTGGAATGGAATGGATTGGACCGGATCACTTATCAGATCGTAATAAACTTGGCTATCCGTCCGACCACTATTGTGTTTACACATTAATATCTTTTTCCCTTTTATTCGACATGTTTCTTGCAAAAACATGCATTCACTGCTAAATCCAAAGTCCATGTATCAACCTTTTTCCTTCAACGGTGACTCAAAAATATAATTGAAACCGGTTTCAGTTATACCAAGAAAAATTCTCTGTTTTCCCTTGTTGGAATATGCCCACCCTATATCATTTTGAATAACAATGTCTGGAAACAGCAGACAACTTATACTGGAATCGTAACGCTCACTTGCATGTAGTTCATTGTCTGGTACTATCTATAGCACACTGAATGCGGCATGTAGGCAGACATTAATGTGGTCTTTTATGTACTTACGTATGTATGTATGTATGCATGTATGTATGTATGTATGTATGCATGCATGTATTTATATGTGTATGTATGTGTGTATGTATGTACGTGTGTATGTATGTATGTATGTATGTATATATGTATGTATGTATGTATGTATGTATGTATGTGTGTATGTATGTGTGTATGTGTGTGTATGTATGTGTGTATGTATGTAGGCTATGTATGTATGTATTTTTGTATCTCCATATCTATGTATCTAAACATTTATATAGCACCTTCAAGAACTTCACAAAGGCGGTGTTAAAACTCTGAGAGCCAGATAAAAAGGCGTGAAGCAGTGGTCAATGTCTAGTATAAAATACTTCCATTGAAGCCAGACTGTAATGTTTCTCTTTAGGAGAATAGTTGAAAGAAGTGTCTGCCTATGGGCCACAAAGACTTATGGGAGTATTATATACATACATACATACATACATATATACATTACATACATACATACATTATATACATACGCTGCTAATAAGAAAGTAGGTCCAACAAAAGACCTTCTACATTGATTTTAATTACTGCTAATGACATATACCTGTTAATTAATTTCGTCACTGCTGGAAGTGTAATTAGGGAACTAACACCTGTTTTAAAGACGGTTGGCTGTGGATGGGGAAAGGGGCGTAAGCATTGGTTTGTACTCTTGGTATGATGCTCTGCTTCAGCAGCAGACAACACTGCACTTGATCACACCCTTCGATTGCCTCTTCTTACATTTCTAAATCGATGCATCGACTGGAAAATGCGTCTCTAGATTAGAAACCCACAGGCTACGAATCGGCGTCCAGTGAAAAGGTACGATACGGTAAGATAGGTTATAGTAAGGTGAGCTAAGGTAAAGTAAGTCATGGTATGGTATGGCATGACAAGGCATTGCAGGGTGTGGTTTGACGTAATGTGGTATGGTATGCTATGGCAAGGCAAGGCAAGCAAAGGTAAGGTAAGGTAAGGCAAGGCAAGGCAAGGTAAGGTGGTGTAAGGTAAGGTAAATCGATGCATCGACTGGAAAATGCGTCTCTATAGGCTACGAATCTTGTAAAGTAAGGTAAGGTAAAGTAAGGTAAGTTAAGGTAAGGTCAGGTCAGGTAAGGTCAGGTAAGGTAATGTTCACTCCATATTACATACTGAAACCGGTTGTAGTTATGTTGCAGTAAGAAATGTAAGGTAAGGTAGGCGTACTGTCAGGTAAGACGGTAACGTATTCCACTAATCCTATACGGTAACGCATCTAACGCAAAGTAACGGACACAGTATGCAACAAAATTCTTCGAAGGCGTTGATAAATAAATAAATAAATGTGAGTACAAGTAAATAGATAAATAACTCTGCCTGGTCTCCTGGCAACCGGACTTGGTTCTTCACATGCCTCTTTGGGCAACCCCACGGACTTGACGCAGCGCTCGTGAATCAGCTGGTGCCCTGCGTATAGCTTTTAAGTGGCGCTTTAGAATTTCGAGTTTACGTATTACGCCTACGACTGAATAGATAAATCATAATCGTAATTCCAAAATTTCTACAGCGCCCAACGAAAGCCACGTCGCAGGGACCATCTTATTCACAGGCGCTCAGTCAAAACAAAATCGATAGGCAAAAGGTCAAGATCCAAAAGTCAGATGGAGAGACAGCGTGGCAGATATGGAGGATGGTGTTTGGGGTTGGAGAGGAGAGAGAGAGAGATAAGAGGAAGAAGGGGTGTCAGGATAGGATCTGTGAAAGAGGAGTGTTTTAAATAAGCTACAGTACATAAGTGGAGTCGAGTCTCACCTGAGCGAAGCTTCCTCATATCGACCTTCTGTATTGACAGAGATAGGAAGCAGATGTCAAAGAGCAAAAATCCGAATCGCAGTCTCACAAGTCGATTCATTTTTCTTGCGCCAGATATCGCGGCCACAGCAAACACACGACTCTCTGATAGGCAGACGAACTAGGCTCTTCCGATGCAATCCGGAAACAGGAAGCTATCGTGAGAGGGCGACGCTATCCGGAGAACGGAAATTCGACAAACGACTCATCATTTTGTGCAAGAGATTCCTAAATCTTCCGAGATACTAAGTAATAATTAATACGTTGTTCGCTGATCACGGCTCAATCTTTTACGTAAACGTGACAACCAACAAACGTCGTTGCCAATATCAGACCGCCAAACAACGGCAACGTGAGACAACCGAACAACGTTGTTACCAGTATCAAACAACCAGATTACGCCAATAGGAGAACTCGAAGTATATTCGATAGTAACTGTTGTTCGTTGAAGACTGAATGGATAAAAGTCGACGCAGCGTTCAGTAGAACTTAGGCAGCAGGCAGTGCGCGTTGGGACGAGAGGGTCTAGAGTCTCTAGACGGCAGCCGACCGTCGTTGCGGCAGAGAAGGAGGAGCAGGAGAAGAGGGCATTGAGGCAGCCACTCACTCCGCCTAAGCCTCTACTTTGCAGTTGCTGCTTCAGGACTCATGTGCGGCGCCACTACAGGTCATGCAACAGTGATTTCTAAGCATCAGCAAACTCAGCTCATGCGGAGAGATGTTGGGATGGAGGGGGAAGGGAGAGATATAAATAGATAGGTAGATAGATTGATAGATAGATAGATAGATAGATAGATAGATAGATAGATAGATAGATAGATAGATAGATAGTTAGATAGATAGATAGATAGATAGATAGATAGATAGATAGATAGATAGATAGATAGATAGATAGATAGATAGATAGATAGATAGATAGATAGATAGATAGATAGATAGATAGATAGATAGATAGATAGATAGATAGATAGATAGATAGATAGATAGATAGATAGATAGATAGATAGATAGATAGATAGATAGATAGATAGATAGATAGATAGATAGATAGATAGATAGATAGATAGATAGGTCGATGGGTAGATGGATAAATAGATTGATATAAGTACACCGACAGGCAGACAGACAGACAGACAGACAGACAGACAATTTGACTATACATATATATAGTTGCACTGTATTATATATGGTGCGTAATTAGCCTACATGTCTATGATTTCTATGGAAATTAGCGTAGTTCGTTATTTCCTAGGTCACTGCATGAATTAACTCAGTATATATATTGTACAGTTACATGCATATACAGTATTTAGTTATCCATATGCGTGGTATGCTATGTAGTATATAAAATATGTATGTATATGTATTTATGTGCATGTATGCATGTGTTAGTATTGGTGTTGGTGTAAGTGTGTTTGTGTGTGTTAGTGTGTTTGTGTGTTAGTGTGTTTTTGTGTGTAGGTGTGTGTAGGTGTGTGTATGTAGGTGCGCTTGTGTGTGTGATCGATCGGAATCGATAGCTGGTGCATTGGCTGTCGGCGGGAAAATCTCCAGAGAGCGATCTGGAGAGTGGGAGTGTCCCTTCCTCCGTCCATGACTGATTAGACCCAAAGGCTTTCGTTCGTTTGTTCGTTCACGGGGATCCTTCTCCTCGGCCCCCACCACCAACTCACTCTAGATCATAACACTACACGGCTGGACAGAAGACTGTGTGCAGAACCACGTGACCACCGAACGAATGACCACTTGGCGATTGACCAATAAACGAATGACCACTGGGCATTCGTTTATTGACCTGAATTCATAATGTGCAGCTTCTTCTCGGCTACAGAAAACGATTCGACGAGCAAGAATTTATTCGTTCGTATCCATCCATCCATCCACCCATCAACCCATCAATCCATCAATCCATCCATCCATCCACCCATCCATACATCCATCCATCCACCCATCAACCGATCAATCCATCAATCCATCCATCCATCCACCCATCCATACATCCATCCATCTATCCATCCAACAGATCAATGGTTCAGACGTCGAAACTTTTGAGGACTGAAATCGACTTTCATGTCAGGAAATTTCTGAGAACGTATTTTCATCCCTAAGACTTTTGGAGGAGTCTTAAGTCTTTATGTAGCAAATATTTTCTATTTTCCTTTTCCCTCTAGTTTTCCTTTTTACTCCACTTATCATTTTATCCACTTTTTCGCGACTTTTACCTCAGCTTTTCCCTTGATATGCTTTTTACCCTTTAGGATATTATCACAGCCGTTTTTTTCTTTACGATTTCAGCGGACAATCCTCGCCGAAACCGGTTTTCGGGGTCAAATGAACTGCCGGATTACCCCTTTTGGAAGCGCCCTTGCCTACTTGGGCAGATGGCCAACTCTAGTAAAAAGCATATCCAGCGAAAAGCATAGGTAAAAGTCGCGAAAACGTGGATAAAAGGATAAGTGGAGTAGAAAGGAAAACTAGGGGGAAAAGGAAAATGGAACCGAACGCTTTTGCCTATCGATTTTGTTTTGACTGAGCGCCTGTGAATAAGCTGGTCCCCGCGAAGTGGCTTGAGATGGGCGCTGTAGAACTCTCAGAATTACGATTACAATTACGATTAGAAGTCGCTACAAAGGAGAAAATTAGCAGGCTTATATGTCAGGGACTGTGCGGCATATTGACGTTTTCGTTTAAGATGACCTGTGACCTGGCCTAGATAGTTATCTAAACCTTGCTTAAGCCCAGGCCCTTGTCGTGTTCTTGCGCTTTGCTTTGTCCTCGCTCCCACAGTTCACCGCGTTTCCGGGCTGAGTCATAAGTCGGTCGATTGGGAGCGATACGAGGGTTAAATTGAAACGAGGTTACATTTGCAAGAGGGAGCTTGTTCTGGGGTTAAGGCAGCGGAGACAGCAATGGGGATAGAGGGCGTGAACCCAGCCAAGAGAGTTAAAGAGTTGACTTTTGTTAGACTCGTGTCAAAGTGTTTAATATTATAGCCATGTAACATTGAATGGTATAGTATTGTTTTGGTAAATATACAAAGCGTCTGTCAAAGAAAAAGTTTTGCTCAGGTGAACGAGCTTTTTGGTTCCTAGACCTATATTTTTCGAACTCTCTTCGTGCATCTGTTCATTCTGCTCAGCCTCGTCTCAGTTTGGTCTCAACAATTAGCTTTTCAGTTGGGTTAGTAATCATAGGATCTCTCGTTCTCGTTCTCTCATTATTTCTCTGTCTGTCTGTCTGTCTGTCTGTCTATCGATCTAAACCAGAGCCTCCTTTCAGAGAAGTCATAAAATCGAGTGGGCAGTGGACCAGAGCAAATCATCCGAAGATTAAGTACACTAATGCGCTCGGATTAACTTCCAATAGTTTATTTAGGTCCCTTCCCTAGGTCATCAAACAGAATCGAATGCAAATGAGATGACCTGCAATGGTCGCTCGCAACAAATAACTTAGTCTTCGGCCTCCACATCTGCCGCTTCTACCTATAAATGGTAACAATCTCCCAAGTTCAGGTCCGTGGTAAATCAGTGGTAATACTCATGCGCACGACAGCTCAAGCACTGCGGTTACAGTTCATCCGCGCAAATTACCGTGACCCGTGTGGCAGGCAGAGGTCATAGTTCATGTAATGGATGGCATTTGTTCCCGATCAGCTAACTACAGGTGAACTTTAGGCAACGCAAGGTTTCAATGTCGAAGAACAGGAATCCAGATGTGGCGTGGGACATACGTACCTCAGGACATTTCTAGAGTACAGTGACAGTCTTTTGTGTATGTTAAGTACTTTGCAGACTTGAAGAGTTATTTTTCTAAAATTTCACAATATGTTGCCCAAATAATTACGAAGTTCTGATTTTTCCAGTCAAAATTTCAGAATCGTAATCGTAATCTCGAGATTTCTACAGCGCCCAACGAAAGCTAAATCGCGGGAACCAGCTTATTCACAGGCGCTCAGTCAAAACCAAATCGATAGGCAAAAGGGTTCGGTTCCAGGTCAAGATCCAGGAGTCAGGCAGTCAGACAGTCGGACGGCTACGGTGGATGGTGTTTGAAATTGAAGCGAGAAGAGAGATAAGGGGAAGAGGAAGAATCAGAATAAGATTTTTGGAAAAGAAATGTTGCAGTTGTAAATGTTTCTTTGAAAATGCCCTGGTTAAAAATGTAATAGCATGCTCATTTGAAGATTCAGAGTGCGTAGCAACCCTCTAAAACTTGGCTTACGGACATTTTACCTATAACTGATTTATCACTATATCCTGGATATCAATATATATATATATATATATGTATAGATATATATATATATCCATCCCCTACAGTTTTAAATCCTATCTCCACCCGCGCACGCAGTTCAACTGAGTTAAGCACGTTTATGAGACTTGGTGAGTTCATGCACAGCTTCTATTCACATCCGACCAATTTTGCCACCGGCAATCGCTTCCGCGGAATCTGATCGCACTCGATTCGATCAGACCAGATCCATTCCGGAAATTCTGATAAGGAACGGATCGATGGAACATACTAAGCGCGTGCCAGAAGCGACTTTTCCACCATCTATTCCAACGCCGTTCTGTTTACTTCCAGAAAAACACGCCTACGCCCCCCCCCCGAACGCCCTCTCGGAGGAAAGGACGGAATCCCAAACCCTCTCGCCAACCGACCGACGAGAGGATGGGTAGTGTAGGTCAAACATCAGGGCATGCATGCACACGCAAACACTAAAAGCATGCGCGCACTTAATGCGTGCAGGCGTGGAAGCGTGACGAACAGCGGATATTGACATATCGGTATTGGTTATCGATAAGAAAATTGTCTAACTTGTATGCACAAGACCGTCAACAGTAAAAGTGATATTCGGAATAAACATTCACGGACGTTTATATACACATTGCAAGAGAGACAGATTGGTAAAGAGAGTAAGCGAGAAACAGCCAGAGAGAAAAAGAGAGAAAGACAGACGGACGAACGGATAGTGTGAGTTGTAGGATTGCACAGCTGGGAAAGCCAGTGTTTATTCGGTTAGGGTATTGGTAGGAGGAGTCGATACTGCAGCCGGGCAATCTACATTCTCGTTGTGATGTGGCCCATAAAACCAGTAGACTTCGCCAATTGAGTTGAAAGGTTATCAGTGAGACGAAGAAGATATGGCTCCTCTGATACCACTTTTGTCTAGCTTAGGCCTACTGCCCAGTGACCACGTAGAAACCCACACAACCACAGCCTACAAAAGAGCCCCAAGCAGAGAACGCTGTTACATAAAGAGCTTTGAGTGGAGGCCACCTCACCGAAAACAACACTTCTATCCAAGTAGGTCTGAACTGCCACGCTGTCTCTCTGCCTGACTCTTGGATCTTGACCTGGAACCAAACCCCTTCCCTATCGATTTTGTTTTGACTGAGCGCCTGTGAATAAGCTGATCCCCGTGACGTGGCTTTCGTTGGGCGCTGTAGAAATCTCAGGATTACGATTACGATCAAGTCGAACACTTTAGAAGTAGCGAATTCTTTTGACGAAAGCACAGTACAAAGTGTTCGATTACCTAACTGTCGGCACCGTGTCGTTTTTGCCAGAGTTTTTGTTAACCTTTTAGCGCCCATAAGAGGTTTCTAAAGGCGCTAAATAAATGCTCATAAACACTACGATTAGCAGTCGCTTGTTCGTTTCTTATTTCAGTGTCATGACCTTAAAGATGATACGATTCATCGTGATAGCCACTCGATTCTTTGTCTGCGACTTTTACACCAGAGGTTATTACTTGCAATCTCAAATCTTCGATCAGATTTCGACTCTGCCGACTCTCACTGGTAGACCAGAACCCTGTTTCGGTCGTGTTTTCTTGCCCGGCGAATGGACATTTGCCGAAATGAGAATGCCATTTCCCGCCTCTGTTCAAGCTCAATAACGGAATTCCAATTCCCAGTCTATCGATTAAACCTAATCCTCGATAAAGCTCTGTAAGATTCGTCCAATCTTTGCATGGGACAATGCTCACTGTCTGTCTGTCTGTCTCTCTATCTCTCTTTCGCTCTCTGTCTCTCTCTATGTGTTTCTGTTTCAGTCTCTGTCTGTCTGTCTGTCTGTTTCTGTCTGTCTGTCTGTCTGTCTGTCTGTCTGTCTTTCTCTAAGCGCCAGTGTATAGTCTTGAACACGATGAAGAAATACCGAGTTAACGATAGCGATCAGAACTTGAACGATTGATTTCATGAATTGATTTTGCAAAGTATAGTAGGCTCACTGCATCTTTTTTGACAGTCTACATCCGGGTCTTTATTGTGTCGTGATCGTCGGATTTATTCTGCGCCCATAAGAGATAAGTCGTTGGAACGAGCTTATTCAGACGAGGATCCTGAAGATTTGATTCTTCTTTCAACATTAAATCTCAAGGCAGGGACAGGCAGACAGACACAGAGACTGACAGAGAGACAGACTGACAGGCAGAAACAGACGGATGGAGACAGAAATGACACAGATGTAGAGACACTTGGAGATCATCGACGCTGAGACATAGCGCACACACACACACACACACATACACGTAGGGATCCTCGCTGTGATCGACAAATTGGAGCCCAGAGGGATAGGAAACACGACGAAAGCAGGGTTCACAATTAACAATAACAAATGCCTCTTTATTTGGATGGAAAAATTGCCCTCCAATTAGGATCGACCTGATGGCAATCATAGGCAAGAAACGCAAATCACATGAAACCGTCACAGACCGAACCAATCCGCAGTCCAAAAGGTAGATTATGAGGCGCAAGAATGTCACTGGTCTTTATATGGCGCCCCAGCCACAGGTTTCCTTTGAAGAATCCATGTCTTGTCTTCAGCCGTCCTCGAGCCGAGGATTGGCTGCACCACGGACACTTTTGTGCCATCTGCTTCTGTCCCTTGTCTCCTGGAATAACTGGTAGAACGATTATTCAGTCTACCACTTGATGTTATCGAACCATGTCATCTTGGGTCTTATCCGAGCTCGGGATCCAGGAATTGTACCTTGGATACTTGGATCATCTCTTTCTCTAAGCAGTCTTCACTCTTTCATAGCAGAAACCATGAAGTAGTAAATGGCCTGAGTAAGAATACACAGTAAGTGAATATGTATGGCTTCATTGATGCAGCGCCTTTATCAACAAGACGTATTTCCTACTTAACCAATAATAATAAGATATTTGACTAATTATATAGCTCTGTTTCAAGACAGAGGCATCGTGTCCGTATAAGCTTAGAAACACTCGGGAAAAGCAAATCCATTTGGAAATTAGTAGTTAGTTGTAAGTGATAGGCGGTCTTGACAGCTCCATTAAAAGGGCGCTATAGAAATGCCCATGTTGGCCTAACGATGTCTACATTCTAAGGCCTTTCATCTCTGCTACCACGGTTCGATAGCTGGACAGGTAGAAACAAGTAAGTAAGTAAGTAAGTAGGTAGGTAAGTAGGTCGGTCGGTAGGTAGGCAGGTAGATAAGTAGGTAGGTAAGTAAGTAAGCAAGCAAGCAAGCAAGCAAGTAAGTAAGACAATTGGTAACACGCCTTGTGTCCATCGGCTAAGCGAGGAATCGTAGGCGTGAGGTACAAGGCCTAGGAATAGACAGCAGTCCATTAGGCTAATTCCAAGAGGCAGTCCTGGGCATGAAGTGCTGGCAACTTCATTTTCTTAGCATCGGCATACTAGCCCCTCCTCGCTGTCTGAGTCTCACTGATAGTGTACAGTCGATGTACTCATTTTATAGCTAGGAGTCGCCAGGGGAACAGAAATTTCGGAATCTTCTTCAGCCTCGGCTGGGATTTGAACCCAGTCCGTAGGTTGAAATTCCAGCACGCTAACCACTTGACCATCACACACGACAGAGTCTCGGGTTCATGTGAAACCGAAATAGATCATCATAGGCCATTATCTTAGTGGTATGTAGCTCCTATAAAATCCAAGGCCTACTCGGTCTATTTCTAAGGCCTACCCGACTCACAGATATAAGGCCACCGAAGCGTAGACCTATAATTACTGCATCGGCGGCTGGGAAAGGGTTCGACATCATTGTTACCAATGAATCTGGTCTTGGGGGAATTATATCAGAGACCCATTGTTCCCGTCTCAATACCCTTCGGTCTGTTCACCGAACATGATTCGCTGCTGTCACTCTTGGGCCCACCTTTAAGGCTACTCGATATCGGTTACGCTTGGAGTCTGCGACAATAGAAATCTTGATCAACCCAAGGCGACCTGAAATCACGCAGATGGGCCTCACGCACATTCCTCTTTCAAAGATCCTATCCTGACACCCCGTCTTCCTCTTCTCTCTCTGTCTCTCTCTGTGTGTTTCTCTGTCTCTGTCTCTCTCTGTGTTTCTCTCTGTCTCTTTTTCTCTCTCTCTCTGTCTGTCTGTCTCTCTGCTTCAGTCCCAAACACCACCCACCGTTGCTGCCATGCTGTCTCTCTGCCTGACTTTTCGAACTTGACCTGGAACTCAACCCTTTCGCCTCTCGATTTTGTTTTGACTGAGCGTCTGTGAATAAGCTAGTTTCCGCGACTTAGCTTTCGTTGGGCGCTGTAGAAATCTCGAGATTACGATTACGATCCGCTAACGTAGACAAGTAAAAAATCCCTATTTCTGACTCACTGGATTCGGCTGAGATGTTTATACCCCACTAAGCAGATAACCAGACGAGCGCTCTTCACTTGGCCACGGTCTATTCATTTACACCCAGGCCTAATAGATGGGCATCAAAGTAAATGCGGCTGCACCGTTTGCACTCACAGCTGACGATAGCCAATCAGCTACTGTGGCTCTATGGGACTACATGACTATCGCTACGAATTAATCCATATCGGTATTAATAATGTATATAGCAATATAGCATATGCGTATACAAAAATGTAAACACATTCATAATAAATTAGAGATTTCGGGATTGGTATATTAGTCTATGTGCAGAGATTATTTGAAGAAATACGTACAACCAACATTATATATATCTATAAAGTTTATATACCTGACTAATCTAATCTAATCTAATCTAATCTAATTGACTCTGAAGACTTCTATAGCGCCGTTATCACATTGCCCAAGGCATCAGTCGATGGAGAATTAGTCAAGGGAGAATCGCAATCAATATCATAATCCGATGAAGCTGGTCGAATTTCGATAGGTCAGAGAAACCGGAAGCTACGTAATCGCTCGATGCTGTCGGTGGCATAAAATAAGGTCGTACAGTACTATTAATTAATTATTTATTAAATAAAGTAATTATCGCTCGTCTTCGTCTCATATGAAAGGTGAACAGGGAGGGAGTGGGCATGGGAGGGAAACGGAATGCCACACCGAGTGGATGATCTGACACTAGCTTTGATTTGAGGAAGATGATCATCCGGTGCTATAGCAACTACCCGCCGGGTTCTAATTACTACTTAAGAGACTGGCCTGGGTCGATGGGTAGCGGACGGTATCAGTAACTATCCTCGTTCGCTTGGCCGCCCTATCTTCCACCCCCTTCCCATGTGCCCAAGATGAGCGTTCACAGACTTGACGAGATGTGTCTAAATATTTTGTCACCCGAAACGAATTCGTTCAGTTCAGCCTTTGAGAGCAATTTCTCGTTTTACGGAAGGTTATAAATATTATTACCTGCGATTAATCTTCTTAATAACCTGAGTCAGGTATGCCGCTACAATATCATCTCTGCAGCATGCCCTCACCAGTAAATAACTGCATACAATAGTGTGGCCTGTAACGCCGGATGGCATTAAATGTCTGGTGACTAAACACATTCATTACCAATTTTTGCCTAAAAGTTCAATATACTAGGAAAGGTTTCACTTATGTCTTCTGCTTTCCCTTATCTCACTTCGGTTCAATCCCAAACACCATCCACCGATGCCGTCTGCCTGCCCGACTCTTGGATCTTGACCTGGAACCGAACTGAACGCCTGCAAATAAGCTGGCTCTCATGACCTAGCTTTCGTTGGGCACTGAAATCTGGAAATTGGAATAGAAGTCTGGCGCTTACGAAAATGATGTGATGTAGTCAAATTGTAAACTCAAGATTTCTACAGTGCCCTACAAAAGCCAAGCCTCGGGAACCAGCTTATTCACAGGCGCTCAGTCAAAACAAAATCGATAGGCAGGAAAGGTAAGAATCAGTTCCAGGTTAAGATCCGAGTCATACAGGCAGGCAGTCAGACGGCTATGGCAGATGGCGTTTGGAATTGGATCAGCAGGATTGATAAAGTGAAGAGGAATCGGGATAGGATCTGCAAAAAGGAGTGTTTCAAGTCTTCAGTGAAAGACCTGTGCAGAGATTGCAAGGGATGAAGTGTCGGTGTGTATCTGACTATTAATACATCATGTCTGAGCATTCTGGCTAAATTAGTGTCTGCTGATTCCAACCATTACTTTCATGCATGTAACCTAATGTGTCAGAATCAGTTACTTTTCATACAGATTTGTCATCAGATACCACCACACATATGCCCCAGTATTCCAACTGGTCTGGTGCTATTTTATTGCAATTATCTTTCCATCAACTTGACTTATTACGGGGACCATCGCAAAGCCATGGATGTCACAACAACAGTGGTTCTAGTATGCACTTTTTATCTATACTGTATGTAAGCAAGAGGTAATGTTTCATTAATCATTTACAGAACTCTGAAAACAACAACATCAACCTAGCGGATTGCAGGTCTGTCTTACGGCAGTTCATTTAGTATCAGCTTTCATGCATACCAGGAACACTAGTTTAATCACTCGTATTAAACCTTTAAAAAGTAAATGATGTGCCCAATCCTTGAAGACCTTTTGACCATCGCAGTGAATAGATAACTGGACGCCTATTCATGTGGGTTCATTAGTCTACTGATCTCTAGAAATATAAATCAAGAGTGTAAAGAAAGTGAAACTACATGTAATGCATTATCACAAGTTAGTAATAAATAAACGACTGTTATATAAATTTAGGAATCATGTGGAATTACTAACTAAATGCATGGCAAATGTGCTAAAGTAACCATGAACTAAGACGATATAAATTGACGAGTTTTCGGCGTCTTTTGAATGCTCTCCAGGGGTCACTCAGGATAATTCAGTCAGTCATTCAGTCAGTCACTCAGGCAGTCAGTCATTCATTCAGTCAGTCTTTATGTCAGCTCATTCGTTCATAATCAACATTTCAACACAGTTTAATGTAAAATGATACAAACTTGCATTCACAAAGTTCTACACACATTACATGAAATGCTTGTTAAAATCAATATTATTCTTTACAGCAGTGATCATTTCTAGTTGGTACCTCAGCTAAACTGAAAGAATTGCCAAGTGTTCCTATCCTCAGCTCAAAATGTAATAAAATTTCTATATGATGCCTAGCAAATTTAAACAAATTACCAAGCGCTTCTATCCTTGGCTCAAAAAGGAATAAACAACTGTTATTAAAACCAGTGTGTAAAAAAGACCCTGTCATCACTGTACTTCTTCCTAACCTGTTACCCGATGCACAGACAAGATTTCGAAGGGGCAAGGGTACCCTACCCTTTTTGGCAAGGAAGGCACTTGTACCGAAGACGATGGCTTCCAAGTTTATGCACAATTTGACAAAACAATCTGTCAATTTCACATGAAGGGCTTGAGATTTGAAACTGGGCCACAGAGGTTATAATCCAACGTTTTAACTGTTCAGCCACTGTGCCATCACTGGCATGGCAGTACCATACACCACACACTACACTTGTATGTGGAAAGGATGAAATTTATTCATTTTTCAAACCAAACATCTGCCTCTGAGCAGAAGCATCTCTCGTTAAGAACCTGCAAAGCACAAGTCACAACTAATGTATGAACACATTAATCAACTCTAATGAATAACAAATTCGAACGTCACAACATAAAATGACTGAACAGTCTAAACGAAGAATCTGTCCAAAAGAAAACCAGTTCCTCAAAACACGTTGAACTGACTTCAAAAGTCTGGAATTTACAGGAGTTTCAACCGTGGGTTGTGTCGTCTTCGACAAAATCTTGTGCTTCAGCCTGTGACACACACTCAACGTGGCTCACCTGTAACAGAACAGGAATAGCTGAGCAAATGGTATTTAAAGGTACATATGTATTGTAAGGATATAAAACCTAACTACATACAGTGTTACAGCATGTAATGTAACAACAAGTATCGTTATAATATGTGAAGTACTCACATATAAACAGCAACTTACAAATTTTTATAATACTAGCTACAGACAACAATGCAGTAATGAAATTGGCCAAGTTTCAGAATGGCAAAATACCATGAATATTAAACCTCCTGTGTAATTCATAATTTATAACAAGTCATGCATAATGGTTTATTTTGGAGGTGCGGAGTCTGCAATCCGATTGTAGGTTCACATCGGCACAGCAGACTTGTCTTTTCTTTAACCATCTTCGAGCTGAGGACTAGCTGCACCATAGACAATTCTGTGCCATCTGCTTCTGCCTCTCATCTCTTGTAATAACTGGTCGAATGATAATTCAGTCCACGACTTGATGTTGTCTACCCATGTCATCTTGGGTCTTTCCGAGCCTGGGATCCAGGAATTGTGCCTTGGATGACCTATTTCTCTAATCAGTCTCCACTCTTTTGTTATACATGCCCAAAGTATGAAAAATTCCTCTTTTAGATTAATCCGAGCATAGCAGGCTACGCTGTGGAGCAACACTAAACAAGTTGTTCTGCACACTTGTCTCATGCCTCCGATTCAGACTTGCCGACCATGCACAAGTGCAATAAGTAAAAATGTAAATAAAGTAAATATTATTTGTAACAATGACAATGTAAAATTTTGAGTCCAAAACTAACTTTAAATTTGGAAATATGAACCATCAAAGTAACAAATACACAGGCAAGTTTCTAAAAGTGAACAGACATATCTGGACAAACCTTGTTGCGAAACTTGACACCATAGAACTTGTCGGCATGCTCCAGTAACTCCGGCCTGAACGTGGTTGTGATGAACTGTGCGTCCTTACAAAGCTCGTGTATCATATCTGCAAAAGCATTGTAAACACAAGAGTAAATAAAAATATGCAGTCAGTCTCTTCCAAAATGTACAACCAGTTCCTCAAAAGATTCAGGCACAGCTGCACTTTCTGACACATTCCACATGCATATATCACACGCATATATCACACACCACAATGCCCTTCTGTTCTATAAATCGAGAAAGACAGAGATAGCGAGAGAAGAATACAGTTGTTAGCATTATTCTATAGAGACCAAACTTAATTATCTCAAAAGCAGCTACGTAAATGCATAAATGTCCAGATACATTATTATAAGTCATCTGTTAACTACAAATAATGTTTAGTTTGTTCAAATGTGTGTCATCTACTGTGGGTGCTATACTCAATGGTCATTGCGTTTACAATAATTGCTTACAATAAAAATGTAAACATCTGGAATTAAGAAAACATGTTTAACAAGAAATTTGGTAAAACAAATTGCTCAAGCTAATACCCTACATTTCATGCTAAACAATTTGCACTGTAAACGAGTCTTCAGCATCTTTTGAAAGCTCTCCATTGCTAACTCGGGATCACAAATGCAATAGGCAGAGCACTCCATGCTGCTGTTAATCCGGATATGGTGAATCTCAAATTATATGACTTCATAGCCTCATTCACATCTCAAAATGTGCTCTATATAAGTGTTAAGTTACATTACATCACAGCCCACGAACTTTATTTCATAAGAACCTGCAACAGCTTTTCGATGCTGGGAGTCGAGAGCTTGGTCAATTTCATCGAACAGATAGAACGGGGCCGGATCGCACTTCTGAATCGCAAATATGAGAGTCAGTGCAACGAGAGATTTCTGTCCACCAGACAACTGCTGCATGTCACGCATCTCTGCCTTGATACCAGTAAATGAAACCTACACAAATGCACCACCAGATCTTCAAACAACTCTTCTCAACATCCAACTTTTATCAAGAAACAAGCCGTCCATGTACATTTAGCAAATCAGGCTCAAACGATGTGCTGTACATTATTATTAATATTATTACAAGTACTTAAACCTAAATGAAACCTACAAAAAGCACTATCCGACCTTCAAACAGCTCTTCTGAATGTCAGACTTCTACTGAGAAATAAACCATCCATGTCTTGTGTCGTCAGGTCAGGAGCACCTCTGAGTAGTTTACTTGAAAAGGTGCTATATAATTACGATTACATACATACACAGTTCAGATGAAAAGATTCATAAGATGCACAGCGCAAAAGTTGTTGCAGTTACAATTCACAGCCGCAATCAGCTTGTAATGTGCCATACCGCTCAGCTGTTGGATTCCAATTTCACGGCCAACAAGTTCAAAACCAAACCGGGGTGCAGCTCCGGTACTAAGTATTTCTGCTCAGTTACTGAAAAGCATTTCAGTTGCAACCACACAGCTTAACTGCATTATCTTTTATTATATTAACTTTATTCACATTTATTACATTCATGTCAACAATGTAACAATGCAAAGAATAACATACAACTTTGACAGAATATTATTCCAAACACAAATCAAAAGCAGAGAACAAAGAAGAAATACCTTGAGTAACAAACAGGTGAGAGTCTTACCTTGATGCCAACCCCTGTGAAGTGTTCAACAATGTGTCCACGTCCTGGATCAGCTTGACTACCAGATGCGTGGCCATGTCTGTCAGTATCTCCAGCCTCATCATCCTTAAATGGAAGACAGAACTAACATAAGATGAAATTAACAACTACCACAGTGCCATCTGGAAAACACACAACGGAACATAAATATCCAAAATCAAAATTACAAGCTAAGAAAATATGTCACATCGGACATTTAACTAATTAATGCCCACCACTGTTGACTGGAAGGCACTGTTAAATATTTTTCTGCATTTATATATTGCCAATACCTAACAATCAATGACATTAAGCCACGTGCGAAAAACTTGTGCAGCATGTTTACATGGTGACTGCCTCAGAGGAGGCTAGCACTTACCCTCCATGGCAAAAGCCAAGTGGTCAGCCAATCACCCTGCCACACAAAGACGTTTGATCATACAATTATTCCACAGATGCATCTATTTTCTTTAGATCACGCACAACCAGTAAATGTAAAAGTGCTTTTAAGACTTTGCAAGATTTGCCGTTACATTGTTATTTCATAGCACGCTACACTGAAGCTATCTGGCCCCTAGCAAAATTTCATCTGTGCCACAGATTCAAATTTACTGACTTTGCACATATAATAAATGCTCCAAATGAAATCAAGAAAAAGAAAAAATTGAGACAAATAACAGATAAGTTGTTCCTAAACAACTTCTAAATGAAACTCCACCACTGCCATGTCCTCGTGGTGCCAGTCCCAAGCCTGGATAAAGGAGGAGGGCAATATCAACAGCCTTTGATGCCATAAGATGTCGTTAAACACTGGACCTACTACTACTTCTAAATGACTAACCTCTCCTGCATCCCCTTTCTTCATAACGAGAACTGCATGACCAGCCGGTACGAGTTTCTTGAAAATTTCTGTAAAGTATTTGGAGACTTGCTTGAACGTTAGCTGGATTGCTTCATACTTGCGCTGGTCCAAGTGATACATCAGATCAACAATTGACTGAAATGAAGAAGAAGAAAGATTTTCAGTCTATTGTAATTTCAAATTTATATAGAGTCAATACAAGAAAAACTCCTCAGTATCTTAAGTAACTTCAATTCAATGACTCACATGCATGAGGCCACAGCCTAAAGTGAATTCTAAGAACCTCTTACATGCACTGCTCATTAAACTGAATAATTAGCATTCATTAAGAACAGGTCAGTTTGCTGGAAACGAATGGATGGCCAGTGAACATATTTAACAATTTCTCTCTTTATTAGCCACTTGCAAATGGCTGAACTTACTATTTTTAATGCAATTACATCATGAGGGTACTGTACACAGTCCATACACATTAAGCCTCTCAGGGAAGGATCAAACCCACACAGCTACAATGTCACAAAAATGTTCAATTACATACGTAAGCACATTCACCAAGATTCTGAAAGTTCTTAAAATAATGTCAGTGGTTGGACACAAACCTGATGAGCTCGTACTAATTCCTCTTTTCGTTGGATAAGTTTCTCCTTCTGTTCAGAGAAATTGACAAACTGGTCCAAAGCCTTTTTGTTGACATGACTGTACTTTTTCAGTTCCTCGTTGCACTGTTCGAGCTTCTTAAAAAGCTGTTAAAAACAATATTTTCCAGTAGCATTTGTAAATTATTGAAACAAAACATTTACCACAGTCATCAGTTTTTGATACATTCATATATCGTGCACACAATGCAAAATATTTTAGAATAAGGCATGACTAACGGTTGAAAAACACAGACGACCAGGCTTTGCACACAAATTTCCCTAGCATGATGGAAAGCAAATATTTACAAGTACAATTTCTTAACTTCATAAACCGATAGCTACACAGAAACTCAGAAGCACTGTTGACAGAAAAGTTAAATAAAAACCCAATTTTTTTTACCTGTTTACTACCAAGATTTTGGTACTTCTCAAATGCATCACTTGGCAAAGAACCCAATTCTCGAATTTTCTTCATGCAGTCATCTTTCTGCAAAACAAGATCACCAAATACAGTACGCTGATCAAAAAGCATTGTCAATTCATCATCAACTCTTTCCACAACACGCTGCCAGCTAGAGAGTCTCTGTTCTGGGCACATCTCCACACCGTGCACAGTCCAAAATTCAGCGGACGCAGGTCAGACTCCAGATCAAAAATGAACTGAGTATTTATAATAACCACTCAGTTTCAGTTCATCAGAGATGCCACGAACATACTTTGCAACACAAATAAGCATCATATTTTAAGCAAAGAACTTGAATCGTAAAAATACATTAAATTAAGTTCATAAAAGGATGACACGAATGAAAATGCATTTTAAGTATAGAAACTCAGTATATCGCTAAAAAGGTAACGGAAAACATTGGAGAGCGTTTCAAAGACAAAACTCATAAACAACTGAAATTCAGTTTCATACATTCATCTATATAGCACCTCTTCAAGATATCTATTTCAAATCATTTCCAGCAGAGTCTCAACAAAGAACAGTTCTTTAGCGTCGACAACAGGTGTACAGTACGTAGTCCTCCTGGCCAGATGAAGCCACATAGTTAGAGCAAGCCATTCCAGGCTCCATGAAAGAGGTCACAGGCAGTGCAGTCATGCAGAACTTAGAATTCACTTGAAAGTGTGAATAAAATTTTTTGCTTAGCTACTTCGAGAGAAGGTAAAGGCAGAATTTGTCAGTTCACCTTTTTCAGAAGCAAACTCTGTTTATTTGTCATTTTCTCCAGCTCCTTTGCATCCTCGTTTATTCTTTCCTGGTGTTCCCGTTCGCGCGACTTCCACATCTCGAGGTTCCGCAGAAATTCACGGTTTTCCTTGTTACAGGCCTCAATCTGATCATCAAGCTCTGGAAAAAAACGAGAAACAGATTTAATACAAATGCTATTACTGATAATAAAAATATTGACAAACCAATCACTAAATTTCAGTTCTACATTGAAACCCAAGAAAATTCAAGCCAAGTCTCAAACCATTTAAAACCATGAATTTCTTAAACGCCATTTGAACTCATTTTGCAGATTCAGTTTCCTCCATGAAAAGCAAGCTGCAATTCTTTGATAAAAAGTAAACTTTGCCGCTAGAGAATTCAACAGTGTAACTACCTTACTAGCTAAAAAAATCATTTGAACAAAGTTTCTGCTGCACACCAAGAAAGTGCATCAGACTCTTGACTCTCTTTTAACATGCTTCATTAAAACATACACTGATATAACACAGTAGGAAATACGGATCCAAAATTTAACTGAGCTTTAAAACACAACCTCTCCATAACAGAACCTCACCACAAGGCAGCCCCTGATATGGCCCCCAAATACAGTGTCATAAGGAGGTTCCGGTGTAACCCAAAGTTCTAACATGTCATAGTATCTTCAACTACAGTACCTAATCTACATAATCCAGTAGCAATGGTACCTTTGAAATGTTTATTGACTTCAGCCTGTCTTTGATTCGTCGATTCCAGTTCCAGTCGAAGCATTTCAAGCTTCTGTTTTCTATCCTCGCCTGTCATCTCCTGGAGGTCCACTTGGAGGCGGTCCAACTTCTTAAGCAGGTTGTTGTTCAGCAGCATCTCCAGGCGATTCTTCTCCGTCTCCAGCTACAGCCACCAACAGCAAAATGTAAAAACATACATCTGACTACAGTCTCTGACCCCCTCAAGGGAAATTCAACCTCTAGTCACAGATCATGGCAACAGACAACAAAATGCCAATTTCTTCAGGCACTCAAGTATTTGATTTGCTGATGGATCAAAGAAAATTAGCACTGTAAGGACAGTGGAAAAAAGAAGTAACCGCACGCATAACAGAAAGTTTGTACTGATCTTAGGTTTAAAATTTCCCAGCATAATTATGCACAAACAGACAATGCTGCAACCACATAGATGACATCAAAGATCATTTGATTGCAACTAAACACCCAAAAATTCCAAAAGTTTTTTCATAAATAATCTACTAAATTTACAGCATTAAGTCACGGAATAAATCCCGGTAAATTAATCCCGATTAAATTACAGTATAAGTTTTATCACATATTTATTGAAAGTATCAATATTAGGAACAACAAAAATAAAGAAAACATGGAAGACGTATAAATCCAGCTACCAACACGCCCAGAAGGTGCCACATAGCAGATAAAAGTCAAGTCAGATGTTAAAGTCAAGCAAGTCGTAACAAACCCTAATTCTCTCTGTGAGTGCCTTTCTGTTTTCATTGGTCAGTTGTTGGATCGTGTCGTTCAGACGATCCACTTCTCTCTGATCTTCGACTGACAACTGAGACAGTAGATCCGTTCCAAGTTCAGCGTTAAGGGAACTGGCGGTTGTCTTCATTGACTCCAGACTTGCTTGAAGACTTGCCAAACTTCTCTCCTGTGAATAACAAACATCACCTGGTAAGGTTCTTAAAAGGCGCTATATAAAAGTTCAGCTAACCACATTACCATATACTGTAGCTCTCTAGGTACATCCCAAAGTCTACTCTTAAGTGTCAATAGCACATTTAATTCCCATCTGAGAGTTATACAAATATTTAAGATGTAACTTTTAAGATCTATCTGTTTTAGCACATTTGACAGATTCATAAAAGGTGCTATACAAATGTTCAGATAAATATACAGAAACACACACACACACATACATTCACTATGAACCTTGAAAGAGCAATATACAATACAAGTCAGTTCAGAAAATGATATAAATGATCACATACCTGGCTGGAAACAAGATTTGCAGACAATGAACAAAATTGTCTGCCAATCTTGTTTAAGCCAAAACAAAATTTACCAAATATTTTCAAACTTCAGAATGTCTGCAGCCCATCATACCAACCATCAAACTCTCATCACAAGAAAACCCTTTAATTAATTAGAGATTTAAGTTTATAAGTTCAAAATTCAACTGAAAACCGCTGAATACAAGCAGCAGCACAATTGTAATACAAACCTTGGGAGCTCTGGAAGTCTCGATTCTTTGGGCTTCTTCTTTGTTCAGCCGCAAGTCAGCTCGCATCTTGTCATAAATGTCTCTGTAATACATAAATTTCACATGTGCTTTTAAATAATAAATAACTTAAATAAGAAGTCACATATTGCAAGATTATAAAAAAATTAAAACATTCAGAAAAATTTTACATTAAGTACTTTTTAAAAAAATAAACCTTATTTATCAACTACAGGGTTTGTTTAATTTTCAGATTTATTATGACATGTTTTGTATTATTTAATTATGTGGACCTTCGTAATCCACCCAACAACGACTCAAAAGTGTCAAAATTGTGAAATCATGCATTTTTTACAACAAACCTTAAAAATTTCACAATAGCAGTACACTAAAAAGCAAGTGACATAAAGACATCAGCAAATCAGGAAGGGTCAGAAATTTAATGGAGAACTAAACGAAGAACATGCAACAAAGACATACTTGTTTTTGCTGTTCTTGGTTTCTGTCCTCTGCATTTCACTCACCAACTGATTGATGTCGCTTTCAAGAGGTGAGCTTCTCAGTCAAAGAATTCTATGACAATTACTATTCACACTTCCCATAACATTCCTCCTAGTAAATCTTAGTATTTTACTACTATTCCTGATGTTGCCTTACCAACAAAAGCTATCAAGGCATGGTTATTGTAGATTTATCGTGTACCAATCTACAATAAACGTACAATGTTTGGCTGACATAACAAAAGTCTAATCTAATCTAATCTAATGACTTCTACAGCGCTGTTATCATAATAAAGCTCAAGGCATCAATCAATGGTCGCTTCAAGTCAAAATCGCAGTCAAAAATCATATACCTTCGGAGAAGCTGGGTTGAATTCCGATGGGTCAGAGAAACTTTAGCTATAGAAACTAGAGAGAAATAAAAGCAGGTCAACAACAACCTTTCCATATGAGTTGCATGGGCCAAGAACATACTGCAAATTTCACGATACAAATAATCTGAATCAACCCTGTGCAAGGACTAATACACTATCACATGACCCCACAGCTGCCACCACTATTCCTGTTTTTACTGCTATTGTTATTTGAATAATTATTTGAAATGTCATCTGAATTGGTTAGACAAACAAAAAGGATATCTTGAAGTTTGATTTTGTGTTCTTCGTAATCGCGTTCTTGAATCTGAAGGCTGCGAAGGCATTCCATCTTTCCCTTCTGAAGGTCAAGCCGCGATTTGCGAGTGTCATAGTAACCACCCGTCAGAGCACCACGACGACTCACCTGGTCACCTGGTAACCAAACCATGATGTTTCTGAATAAATTTGTAACTGTAATAATTGGTGCAAAAACAAAGATTAAACAGGAAACCATGTCATTACAACGATCTGATATAGCGTTTTCACAAGTTGCATGGGTCGAGAACATTCGGCAAATTTCATGTGACAGATAAACGCCTAGATTTCACTCTTTAATTAATTGTGCATGGAAAACCCTGATCGATGCAATTTGGATTTTGCAGTATCAACAAATACAAAAGTACTGCCACAGTTTAAAAAATTAATTAATTCTACATACAATGTTACCTTTGAAACTGGCTACACCGTCCAGAGTGATGAAACTCTCATGCTCAGTTCTCGTGTGATGCAATCATTTCTAAGCTTTGACAAGTTTATTGGTTTTGGAAGAAATAACTTATATTAAACCAAAGTTTTACCATCTAAAGTGATGCAATCCAGATTTTGAGTTCTTGCGATCTGTGTGGCAACTTCCATGCTTCGACAAATCAGAGTTTTACTGAAGACGTGTTTTATCGCACGGTCAAAACGCGGCTCGTATGTCAGCTTCCGAATCATTGGAATGGCATCCTAAAACAACAGAAATCCAAAAACATGGTTGAATTAGGTTCATAACTGCAGCTAAAGATGTACCTTCTTTGATCTTTTACACAATTGCATTCAGCATCCTTGTGAGATTCTTCCCCAACAAATTCAACCTGGCTTGTCCAACACATTATAATTTTGCTTGTGATTTTGACTTGAAGTGACCATCGACTGATGCCTTGGGCATTATAACAGTGGCGCTACAGAAGCCTCTAGATTAGATCAAAAGGTGCTGTATACAATCAACCATACATATACAAAGAAACAGCACATTGTGTGTTTATACTTTCATATTTTTTAAAGAGTAGTTCAGTCTACTGTCAATGATTAATCTTAAAATCAAGTGAAGAACAAATTGGGTGATTGACTGTCAACTCGACATGACAACAAAACAAAGGAGGTCTAATAATTATTAGCTTCTAATACAAAAATTAAAAATAGAATCAATTTTTGCCAAAACCATAATGCATAGGTATTACTATAATGTTTCATTATTTTCTGTATGGATTTGTCTAGGAACAGTTTCAAATTTCATACGACACCAGAGGTCATCACGCAGGACCTGTACTTTCAGCCTGTCATATCCAAAATTCATCATTCCAACATCATCATTCTCAGCCTTCCTCCTGTTTCCTGCAAAGAATCCTCAACAATAGCTATCGCAGTGTTACAGAGAAATCACATATAACATGCTATAGTTCAAACCAAGGGTTGATGATGTTGATGAGTTCTCTGCGCGAAGGCAGGTCCATTGGCTTTATGCCACCTGGGGACGAGATGAGTGAGGTGGTTTCTCATTGCCTTCCTCACAGACAGTTGTGGGTAAGCAACTTGTCCAAGGTCGCTATGCAGTGGCTTGAGGCAGATTCAAACCCGCGACCCTCTGGTTACAAGGCACTGACCATACCATTACACCACCACGTTGATGTATTTGTGAAAATCAAGTTAGGAAATCGTGAACCAGAAAGACTCACACTAGTTTCTGGATAGTATGTTTCATGGCACTCAAGGCGATTGAGTGGCATAAATGTAACTTCTCCCGGCAGACGCAGACGGTTCATCTCCTGAAGAAGTTTCGTTCCCGTACGATCATTGTCAACAATGTGATGGAACAGTCTGTGAACGACAGACATCATCAGAACCAGATATCAGATTAATTAATTATTCCAATTAATAGAAAAATGGAAACTGACAGGAAAAGGAGTTTATTACTACATTTTGCAAGTTAAAGTTTATTTAAAAGAAAGTCAAAGAAAACATTTCAGTTTCGTTCATTTACCTGTTTCCAGCCGTCACTTCCACTGCCGTGAAGAACGTCTTCTCACACTCAAAGTTCTCAATCAGTGTGCCGTAGTAACCATCAATGACGTCCTGGTACTTCTTCTGTTCTCGGAAGTACTGAAGAACCTTCTGTATGCTATCAATTCCGTTGAGTATTGCCTGTTGAAAATTAAACAGCAATAAACAGAAATTTCCCCAAGAAAACTATTAAACTAAAAAAAAATTATAGTTTCCTTGAAACAGCACACTGGACCTCAATAATACAACCAAAATCATAGTGGAATCCTTACCACTGCTGGGAACATAAACCTGAACTTTACTTAACCTTTACAACATACTCTCATTAAAACACAGCTGCGTTGTAACACAGCACTTGAAGTGGCTCCCATAGATGTGTCTGCTTGTGCCCACTGGTGTGGCCATTTTAAGGCCTTCAGAATATCCAATGAATACATTCAAGCAGCACAGTCAAACATGAAATTATGATCATATAGCATTTGTTAGGGCACGCTATAGGGATGTAAAGGTGCCATATAAATGTTTGCATACATACATAAATATATAGGCATAACAAATGCACCACCACAAGGAGGTTCCTCTGCACACTCCATCCTGTTGTCCCTAAATTATATAACTGCAAAAATCTCAAATAAGGTTTTTCAGGGTTTAAAACAGCAGATTAACATATTTTATATCCAATAAGCAGAAACAGCAACAAAAAATGCAAGAAAAAGTGGAAATTAATACTTAAATAACTACATTAACTGAATCTATTCTTCACAAAAGAAAACTGTTTAGAATTAACTTCTCCACTGTGCTGACTAGGATAATTAATCCGTTAAATGCTGACCTTTCCAGTGATTGACCGAAGAGCCTGCTCCTTTTTGCTGAGTTCATCCCTTAAAGATGCAATCTGCTGCTGCATCCCATTCTCTGTTCTCCACAGGTTACTATAAAAAGCACATCATCTCAAATCAGTAACAGAAGATCTCCACCAAAGCACCAACTTAAAAACGGTAGACTGTATCCACTAAATTTCAGGTTACACACAGCCTGGAGATGAGCCTGATTCTGGCAGGCCAAATGATTTTACTTAGAAGCGACTGACAATTTATGGTTTATATATTGTATACGGATACGGATATTACTAATGGCAATACAGAAGTTTCCAGGTTAAATTAGATCCAAATGTAAATAGTACACATACTATTATTTTTGTCTTCATTAAACACCTTATAGATTAGATATCATCATCATCATAAACCATGGGTACAACGCCCGTAGGTGTCCGATGCCATTTTCACTTTGTTCTTCCACTGTTGTCTTTCCAGTGCAGCGTGGCTCAGCTCCTGGAATGATGTTCCACACCATTCGATTTTATCGTCTATCCATTCTTTGTGGGGTAGTCCTCTCTTGTTTGGTCCATCCATCATTCCGAACACTAATGATTAGATATACAAATGGCAATTACACTTTAATCAAATGTAGTCCATCCAGCAAATAAATCCCGGGCAGAGTGCTTACTTTCTTTCATTCTGCTTGGCATCCTTCTGCTTTTTCATTTCATAGAAAGACTTGTTGTTTGAATCGATGACACCTTTGTGCTGTTCAATACTCTCCGTAACGGTCTAAAGTCAAACAACAAATACTGTGTAAATACTATTACTATTTACGAAGCAACAGTCTCAAGGCAAAAACCAAACAATCAATATCAAGCAACAGATACTAAAATGCATATTCTTCTTTGTATTCATATCTGCATGTGGCTATTTAATTATCTATCGCCTTTTAAAAGCCTCACAAAATTGCTGACTGTTTCTCTAGCACCAATCTTTTCATCACTCTCGATGCCTTTCCATTATCTTTCTCCCAACTACTGAATGCTTAGTAGGATGTTTCTATAACATGGTGCTATATAAATCACCAACTACATTACAGACTACAGATTTTTGCTTTGCTATCATCATCTATGGAAAGCCCATCTATGAAGCATTGCGGTTCACGTTGCCACCCATCTCCATTTTGGGCTCAACTCTTCAGTCCATGTGTAGTCCATAATTTAGTGGATGCAGGTCGGACTCCACCAATTGTGTCAATGCGTGGCCTGATTAGAAACACAACGTTTTCGAAAAACTTAATTTAACAAATGGCCATTTAAATGCAGTATGAGTGTTTTGTGTATATTTAAATATCCTTAAATATCTTTTAAATATCTTTAAATTTAATTAGCTTTACATACGGCTATATCCGTTTCGAGCTGTTTGGCCTTTTTCTGGTCGTTTTCAAGATCCTCCTTCAGCCGTTTGATCTGATCCTCCTTGTCCTTGATTGCTTTATTCAATGCCTTCAGTTCTTTCTGGATCCATCGATCTCTTTCCTCCCGTGAAGTGAACTGATTTCCTCGACCCTGCTTGGCATACAGCTCCTTTCTTCTCTGCTCATTTAGCGCAAGTCTGAACAGAAATGAGAAATTCATGTTTAACGCTTATTACAGAATGGAAGTGTAAGGCAAATTATGCAGGTAAAGAATTGCTAAGGAAGAGAAGAGACAAAAAATTAGACAAAAAAAACAAAGTATGTTACGAGTTACCACCAACACAACATGTCAAAATTAAACCATAATGATTGCATATGGATATACAAAACCTGGAAAGCAGATTATGCTTTGTTTGAATACGTCTCTCATGCTCCAGAGGATAAGGACCACTGCAGAACATTACGGGTAACAATGAACAAGCCAACAAAGCATGGGAGAAGACCATAAAGTCATCCGAGAATTTACCATTTTTTAAAGCTAATTTCATTAACGATGCTTGTTAGCAGTTTATTGCAGGCGCATCACAGATGAGCTACATCAATAGACCAATGTTGTTTATGAACTTCATGCTGGGTTCAATAAATAAATGAATGAATGAAAGCTGAATCACACTGTGTTAGTGGCAGATAAGAAGGACTGGCCACCTGCCTGCATATGCTGAGGCTAAGAAAATAAAGTCGCCAGCACTTCTGTTTCTCAGAGCTAGTATAAGGTACTGCTCATCTTCTTTGCTTTACGTGGCAGCATGGCTTGTAAACAACGCATGGCTTACTTGTAACTGCAATAAAGTTTATGGTTGTGATTTTGCTGCGTATAACTCACTGAGCCGCAGCTGCTTCTTCTTTGTGTCTTTCTTCCTCGTACTGAGGAGAGATCTTTTCCAGCTGCTCCTTAGTCTTCTGGATCTTATCCTGCAGTTTCTGGATTTCCACTTCTGTTCGCTTCTATTAAAATGAAAACATTACCTGTGTCAGCCATACTTCGATTGCTACTACATTCAATGCAACAGTTCTCCAAGAAATGAATTTGTGAAAAGCAGCTTCACTCGTAAAAATCATTGTCCCCTAAAGATATATGAAAACAAACTCGTAGGGTCGTGTAACTACTTTCTGTAATGTAGTGCAAATAAGCATTTATACAGCACCTTCTGCAGCCTCTGGTAAAGGGACAGATGTTAACTAATAATAGGATTGAGGTTCTGGGCTTGTAGGACCTTATTTCTGATCTGACAAATAACTGAATTAACAGATACTGAAAAACACAATGACGAAAGATTACAAAATGACTCCATAATTAGGTTGCATTTTACGCTTAACTGTAAATTTGTACAAACGTTTCTGTGATCTTCCAAACTGAATGAGAATGGAAGACAACTTTAAGTCGAAGCAAATTTACTTACTTTGCCGCTGGAGTCGCCCTCGAGTTCTTGTTGAAGATCTTTAATATTCAGCTCAAGTTTTGCTCTCTGCTTCGTCAGTTCCTGATGTTCGCCTGTTAAGGAATCTTTCTCGTCCATCAGCTCCTGCAGCTTTGCCTTTTTGTCACGAATATCTTTGCTGATCATCTACCATGAACAAGAATCACATGATGCAAAATGTTAAACACATTTCACGTTACCGACAGTTTGAAGATATGATTAGAACAGAATAGAAGTACACAGGAGCTTCCTTCTAATGCTGCCATTAGGAGACATATCCAGTTATAAAGACTGTTATCATGGCATGAATTAAACTTGGGATCCATATCCTAGAAAACTGTAGATAAGAACTGGTTATAACAAAATGTGTCATGAGGTTCCAGCATAATAAAGCTCATTACTAACGAGCAAGTCCAACAGTACCTATCTGTTCTTGAAAATATTCAGAAAGATATGCTATCTTTTTGTGATGCCAGCTAAGTTTGGTGCAGTTGGAAGGTAGGTACAAGGCCATCAGTATCTTGGGTGGCACACTGTTTGGAACTTGTAATATGGAATGGTAAAACAAGCTGCAAAAACTGACAGTAAACCAAATGCTTACTCTAATCTTGTCACTGGCTTCCTGCTGGGCATCTCGTAATTTGTGAGACTCTAAGCCACCTTTCTCTCGCTTTTCTTGAAGCTGTAAAAAACAGGAAAAAATTTAAGAAACACTATGTCTTAAGCTGCAGTGGGTATCTCCATGTTTCACAAAAGCTGCTCATGTCTTCTGGTATGAAGTGCTGAGCATAAAATCAAATGTCACCTGTTTACACTCTGCAAAAAATGCACTAAGGATATTACGAAATTCTGCTCTAAGTGTAAACATGAGAAACAATTTACTTACCAATCATATTCTAATAATTTTGCAGGGTGTCTAAATCCACAGAGTCTTTTTGAGCACATAAACTAAAGGTAGGGTAATTCTGCAACCAGATTCAGACCAATAAAAACAAAATAAGAGGAAAAAAAGAAGAGTCGCTGCACAGACTAACCACGAAGGTGTGATAAAACAAATTTTTCTGCTATGTAAAACTGGCTACACGTAAATTTTCTCGCAGCTGAATAGAAAAATTACCTCATCAAGCTTCTTCTTGGTGTCTTTCAACTCATGGTCATGTATTGTATATTCAAGCGACCTATAGAAAAAGACACAACATAAGACTGACATAATGTACAAGTTTATGCAGCAAAAGTGGCTTTAAAGCTAAACAAACATACCAAGACTCATGACTAATACAAAGTACACTCTTGTAAAACAAGGATTGTAATTGTAATTAGTAACTGCTATTGAACCAGTGTCTAATACACAAGCCTTCAACTGATAGCACACCAAAGCCAAACCGCAATGAAGTCAATATCCAGAAGGATAGCTTTAAAACTAAGATTTATAAATAAACTCTTTTAAACTAGGTTTTATGACTGATACACACCGTCTCTGTTTGTCCAGCTTCTGGTAGGCCTTTAGTTCTTCCTTTTCACTTTCCAGAGTACTAAGCCGTTCATCGATGTACTTCAGAAGTTCATCAATCTTCTCTCGCTTCCCCTCTGTTGAAAAACAAACCAGTTTAACATGAAAATCTGAAGGCTTTTACGAATTTATCTATACACAAAGTGGCTGTCTGGTTGACCACTGACCTCGTAACATGCAGAGTGACGATTTTGCCTGCCCCAGTTTGGCTGTCATGTACAGACCTACAGCATGTCCTTCACACTTTGATTTATGCTTTGCCACGAGACACTGATGCGATATAAATATTAAATAGAAATAAATAATAAAGAATACCAGTTTCTCTTAGGATAACTTTGCTTTCCTCTTTCCGCTCATCGTAGACTCTAGTACCGGCCACTTCTCGCAGCAACTTCAGCCTCTGAGAATCGGGAGCGGTAGCCATTTGATTAATCTACAAACAAGTAATGCACACAAGTTTACATTTCTAGTTTTAAAAACCTGGTTTACATTTCAAGAGAGTTTAAGTTGTTTTGTGTTTTTGTTTCCGTTGCCAGCCTCGTGCAAAATAAAATGCACGTATATGTTCAGATCTGTACAAATATTCATATTTCAGTTCCCTCCAGAAGGTGCGCTATAAATGTGAACGATACATGCGAAAGTAAAAGTAAAGTATCCCATATCCCACAAGTGAGACGTAGGGGATTTTTATGCATAAGTGGATACAGTGTAAACTGTAACCTGCTTAGAACATGGATCACGTATTATGCAAATTCTGATAGAATGCTGTAAGTCACATGCATCACAGACTTAACTCAGTTTAACTATGTGAGTTCATCGTAAAGCAACCTTTTCTTAATGCAGTACTTAGTACACAAGCAAAAGTAGCATCATAATAATGGTAATATGTAACTGTCAAGGTAATTCTCTTTGCCATTTAATCTAATCTTGAATATCAACATATGGGAACTATTACAATAACGCATGAGGCAGCTAGTGACAATGAACAAGGATCTACGATGGTTTCTAGTTTCCCTTTCCAGTTTCCAGTTTTTCAGTGGGAAAGGCACTGATTTTATCACTAAAAACAACAAACTGTAGGCAACAATTTTGCTGCCTTGTAGTTCATAAAATCTTTTACTTTCCCGAAGTTTCTCAAGCAAAACAAAACATAAACTACTATTTAGGATTTAGTTCTTATTAATCAAGCATCAAAATAAACGACAGTATTAAAGTTAGAAATAATTTCTGAATATGCTGAAAACAGCACTGAGTTTACCTTGCCCTGTTTCACGATGTAATAAGGATTACTACGGGAAAACCCAGCACTCTCCAAGAGATTCATTACATCGGTTTTGCTGTCACAAAAATCAAAGTATTTACACTGAATGTCATTCCCAGAAACCTGTGAAAAAATTATACAACAAAACTGCGACACTTCAAGCTGTAACAAACTCAGTGTCATATCAAAGTAATAAATTTTGTATTTCATAAATATTTTTCAGCTTAGCAAATTGCTATAACAGATTAAAGTTTGTTTTTCCTTACGTTACCATCTTCTTGTCGAGGAAATACTGATCTTTCTTTGATCCAATCACTCTCCTTAGAGTCACCTCATCTTTTTCAATCTACGACCATTCAAAAGAAAAGGGAAAACACAGTTAAACAAAAACAAAAGGCATCTTCTGCAATCACACTCTGCTTTAAAAATAACTTCAGATTGTTATTCAAAGAGAATGTCATTTTATCCATAATATTTAAACCTTAAAAAAATGCTTCAAATAAATCTTAAAAATCTTGTGTTTCATTACAACATCCCCAAAAATTTCCTCAGCATTTTTTGATTATCTCTTACATATGTACAGCACCAAATGCTCTCTTATGACAAGCATCAATTAACGGCAGCTAGCAACTGTGTGCCAAGAACATGCTCGAGGACCATTAAATACAGCCGATATACACAGCTGCCAACATGTGGAAGACTTGAACCCACACTCTTTCTAACAGGCAAGCACTCATCGAATGTGCTACCAAAGAGGAGAAACAGTCTGGGAAGATCTCCCTCCTTGAAATTCTCAACAAACCAAGCTACTTCATCCGCCTTGTGAAGCTGAAGATGGTCAGCCACAACTATCTCTGAATGCATGATAGACGGCCACTCTGCGTCTGCAGAAGCCATTCAGATCTGCTGCGTAAGATAATTAACAGTCTAAGTCTTGTGCTGAATAGTGTTGCTAAGCTGAGGAAAACCACTTATGATCTGGCAAGGAATGCTGTTTGCATTCAACCGAAATATGGTAAGTTGAACAAAAATAGCAGCAACAACACTAACTGGAATACGATTGTCCGAATTGTCAAAGATGATTTCAACAAAAGCCGAGATGACTCGAGGCCCAGTTCCCTCGTGGAGGAGAGCCTGTCTCTGTTCCTCCCTCAGGTGACTGAACTCATCCGACAGGACAAACTGAATCGCTAGCAACACGAACATCAACATCGCATAAATTGCCACTTCATAGCATCATTGTGTTGGTTGAGTTTATATATCTATACTATGATCATGCAGTTACAGGTTCGATTCCGTGTAACGAACCTGGGCAAGTTGCTTATGCACACTGTGCCTCTGTCACCAAGCAGTATAATTCCGAGCTTGTGCTTCTGGTACCAAATTATACTTCTTGTAGACAGAGGCATATTTGTGCTACCAAATTGTCCAGGGTTGTTACAGAGTCCACTAAGCAGACTCAAAACAGCAACTGCTGTTTGCAGAAAGCAGAAATCGGTCTATTAACGAGCAACCGTTATGCAAAGCATCAGTCAGAGACACACAACAAAGTGTTACTGTTTTACCACAAGTGACAATCTCTGTTATTAATTTGGTATAAAATTATGTTTTTCCCCTCCTACTGTGTTATGGCACACTCTAAACAAGGCAGGTTAATAGTAATCATGATAAAATCTTAGTACTTAACATAGTATGTGTATCAAAATGGAGTAACAATTGTTCATGTGCAACTAACCATAGAAGAAGTTACTTTTTCCAGAACCATTTCTTCCAACTGAAAACAATAACAAAATGACATTTTTCATAAAATCACATTCACAATGTTTTTTTGATAAAGTAATGATTCTAATTTATATGTATGTGTGTGTATGTGTGTATATATATATGTATACAGTTTAAATATTATAAATTTGAGTAATAACATTAGAGAAATCATGATAATGTGGATTTTAATAGTTGTGCTTACATTTTTCAGTTAAAGTACATGGTCTTCTTTCGCATCAGACGTTAAATACTTCTACCAATGTGAATTTGCATATTATAATTTGTTAGATAAAATTAATGTAAACATTTAACAAATTTAAATTCTAGCAAGGAAAGATCAAAGATTTTTAATGCAAATACTTTTTTACAACAGGTAAGTACCTGGAACCAAGCTGATCCACCAAAATTAGTAAAGTAACATTTATCATCTGCAGTATACACAGTAGCAGCTTCACGATTGCTTGCGTGGGAGCGGCAAGAGCATTTCTGGAGGGGTGCCACATTATGTCAGTCCACCATCCACTGGTCAGGTCTCAGGAGTGCCGTCATATAACCAAGGGGTGCGTTGGAAGAATCGTCTCCCGAGGCATGAGAAGGGCAAATCGCCACCCACGACTATAGCTAATCCGCTACTAGGCATACACCAAACATAGCCAATGGGTGAGAAATTCACTTGGTTCCATAAAACACTAATTCTCTACAGCCCTAAAGACAAACCTTCTTCCATTTATTCTTTTAAAGGTCACCATACACAACATAATACAATTTCACCGAATACTCCTGACAATTATCGTTACTCATAAAATATCGCAGCGTCTTAACTACTCATGTCAGTACAGAAATGAAATGAAATTTACCGATGACATTATGCCTTGGACTAAAAGGCTCAACCACGGTCTGGTCGCGATAACTTCTGAAGCCCTGAATGATGACCTGGAAATACGAAATCAACTGGTTGTGAAGGTAAAGCATAGAGAATAACAGCGATGCAGCAAGGTCTCGGGAGTTTGAGATAATATCAGTATTTCTGTATTTATTAAGCACCACTGTAATATGACTAAGCACCAATCGATGGTGCTGAGCAATTGAGCATGAAGGACTTGCTCAAGGTGCTGAGCAATTGAGCATGAAGGACTTGCTCAAGGTCCCTCCACGGTAACCATCTCAGGAATTGTAATTTTTGTAACTGTAATTGTAATTTAAGATTTATGAAACGCCTCTTAAAGAATCAACTCAACAGGGGCGCTCCCAACTCGAACAATTAAGATCACTGTTAAACCGTACAGTCTTCAGGTGCCTGTGAAACCCTGAGGAAGGTTTGTGCCTCCTTATATATGTTACAAGGTGCACACTGAAGCGAATTAGACATCCACTGTGTGAAACATATATGTAACATACACAACCCACATTACTATGTATAATGTTCTTATATTAGATAGATTTTATTTCAATATAGTATCGGGGAACGACCTTTGTGGTTTCAGAGTAGGAATGAAGTAAACTCAGAATGCAAAAAAGAGCAGGAATGAAGTCAGTACTCATTAGTCAGTCCCCCATAATAATGAAGTGAAATTAACCCAGGCCAAAGTCCCCATACAGGACAAAGGGCAGTGCCCTATAATATAATGAAATAAAATCGAGCCCCGATAAGTCAGGCCAAACTACATGCCATGTCAAATATATCTAATATAATGAAGTCCTCATACAGGCCAAAAAGCGGTAATGTAATGAAGTAAAAGGAAGACAATGTGGGTAATATGGGGCGCGTACGTTACACATATTTCACACAATGGATATCTATTTCATGACACACCTACAACAACCAATCACGACAGACCTAAACAACTATAAGCCACGCCTTTTGTTGAGCGAAGGAACGGTCAGTCAAGCCGGTCCCCGATATTATAAGTTCGCCGAGCCATCTTCTGGAAACGGCAGATCACAAATACCGTAGCCTAACTGAACGTCACCCAGTACTAAACTATCAAGCCCCATCACGAGCCGTGTGTTATGGACCAGGTATTTTGTTTAGTTGTTACAATTCGCGACTAAGTTGTCAAGCACTACGCAGACTGAAATCAAAGTAATAAATACTGAAAATTTCGCAGACTCAAATAGTTACAATAATCTGAAGCGAAGAAAGGTGCACAATGCGGCTGTTGCCGTATATCGTTGGTATTGGATTTTGGCGGCGATGTACGAAACCTGTGAGTAGGCACATTATCGCCCGCTCAAAACAAACATAAATCTTACCTGTTTTATGTGCATTCTCTCAGTCTTTAGCAGTAATCTGCTCGCATAAAAGAATTGAAGAAAATAACCTCAAAAAATGTTCTGAATTATAGGAATTAATCGGTTTCCGATAAATAATATAGCAATACAAAATCCATTTGTACTCTGTTGTGAATAAAGCCAAAATGGTGGCGGTAAAATATATGTCCCAAAGAGTTTGACGCATGAATTTAAATTCACTTATAAAGAACTTTGATTTGATACGAAGTAGTTTAATACTAGTCATAATAAGATTCTTAGTATTTTAACAAGTTGAGTTTGTTTAAAATGAAGCATTTTAGTTGACTTGCTGAAACTTTCATGTTTCACTGACACGATTTTATTTTATCACTAAATTATCTCTAACTAGTAATTCTTAATAATATTGTCACTTTGAATATTAAGAATTAAGTAAATATAAATTTACTTAATTCTTAATATTTAAATTTACTGTAAACTTAACACTTCTGGTGCTAATTAATCGTAATCGTAATCTTGAAAATTCCTAAGGCGCAACTTTTTAAAACGCTAAGAGCATGGCACCAGCTTATTCACGGGCGCTGCATCGAGCCAGAGAGATTGTTCAAAGATACCGTTCAAAGATACCAAGTGGAGAATTCAGGCCGGTTGCCAGAAGACCAGAGAGAGGAGAAGGAGACAGAGGAGTTGTTTCGGCGGGTTGTGCTTAGATTAACAGATATGGGGAGACTGTGAATTGAATTGATTAGGGTAAGATTTCTTGAAAAGGTGAATCTTTAGTTTTGAACCTAAAACCTGAGGAGTAATAGGTAGAGGGGCTTGAGACAGATGATGGTGGGTGAACGACGGAAGGGGTACAGGAACGGAGAATTTTCGAAATTCAGAAGGGAGATCGTTCCAGAGTCGAGGTGCAGTGTGGTATTTGGATCGGCTAAAGAACTTAAGTTAGGCTACTGAAGGCCGGGCAAGAGAAAGGTAAGAGGATGAACGGGTAGAGCGGGATGATTGGATGGTAAAGGGTGTGCGAAGAAAACTAGATTGCTAGCAGTACAGAAAGTTATAGCTTAGAGAAGGAAGTTTTAAATGAATGCGTTCTGGAATTTTCAGCCACTGGAGTGATTTAAAGATAGAGTATTATAGTGATGCTTGGGCGTCCTGATGACAGCTAGAGCAAGTGAAGTTTGGATGAGCTAAAGACATTTAATTTGAGTGGATTCAAAGAGGTTGGGGAAGAGGGAATTACAGTAGTCAAACGTGAAACGGACAACAGAGGTAGAGATTTTAACGCTTCGTTAAATTTCGTGGACATTAACCTTAGGCCTAGGGACATACGATTCACCTATAAAGAATAACTTCTCGGCCTTCTTACGTAATTCGCTGGCATACTCGCAATCAGATCTACTCGTTCTTCCTCTTACCTGTCTCCAATGAGTTCAGTCACTTCTCTCAAAGTCTGGAACTTCCTTTCAGTCTACCCTCACCAAGTCCATGGAAAAACGTTTGCCAACACATGCTCACCAAGGTGTTGAATGCTTTTTGTCATGTCCATCTGCTAATCAGAATCCGTGTTATGACCTTGGACAAGTCGCTTGTGGTCGTCCATTGCGGGCTTCCGCAAAAGGGGAGAGCATGTAACCCAAATGCCGACAAGGGGAGGGAATTATGCCCAGCGCGTACGTCCGCATCTGAATTTGATTATTTCAGGACAGACTGCGCATTAAACACCAACTTCAGTCAGATTTAGAGTCATTTTGCAGATTTAGAGTCATTTTGCACTTGAAGATCAGCTGGGGAACTTAATCTAGACCTTTGTACTCCGTTGGAGAGAGGGATAGGGTAACGCCAAATGCGGAAAAGGGGAAGAACGGGTTTACGTTTACGATCACTATCATCATCATCGTCGTCGTCGTCATCGTCATTAGCTTTTTTGTGAAAGACCATTTTCTGCGGACGTCGGCACTTGTTCCGCGTCTTAGAATTAGATGAGCAGACATGGTGCGTGTAATAGCTTACCAATACGTACAATAAAGAAATACATCCAATACATGATTCTGCATACAAGAATTATTACCCTATATGTCCGTGTTTTCAATTCTGCATGTTGGATTCTAGCCCCACTGCATGCATCATGTGAAATTTTTACACATTATCGTCACCCCTCTGATTTAGTGCGACGGTAGATTGTAGATCCTTAAACGATATCATCTTCATCTGTATTACTAAATGCGTATAGAGGTCAACATAAGAAAGCAACAGTATAACAAATTAGGCAGAAATTACAACGGAAATGGCAGAATTGATTCTTTCAAGTGAACAAGTAAGTAACTTTCGTGTCCCGCTGTTGGACGCAGCCTGATCTTAGGCGTTCTCAGAATGTGTAAGATTTGTTAGGTTCCTGGCCGTTCGCAGCGATGCCTTCGCCACAGGGTGTCGTCAAGAGGGCGCTTTTGGTTGGCTGTGGTTTAGCGCTTTGACCCCTTTTCACCTTCTTCTGAAAGCGCCGATGCAGTCGCAGGGCTAACTCTTCTGGCGAAACCGGAACCTTCTGGAAAGGATGGTCCGTGTCTGCTACAACAACCTCCGTAGACTCGGTATTCGAATACCTTATTGCTTCCGCGTACCCCTGTTCCGGTGTTCCACTCTCCCGGCGTTCCAACGTCCCATTCATACGGTGTTCCATCGTTCCAGTGTTGCGAATGACTGGGGCGAAGTCTTGGACTAGTCGTTTGCGGTCCTCAGCAAAGTCCTTGGCATTTCGATCGTCCATTTCGACCGGGATCGTCTTGTCAAAGTCTCCGAAGTCGACATAAGTCCGCGTGTGTCCGTTACAGCTGACTTTCTCTAGGATGGGCAGCGAAGCGAAACGATGACCCCAGATGACCTCCGACGGAATGTATGAAGTGCGGAACTGGGTGGACGCCCCGGTCGACTCAACCACCCCCTCGAACATCACGATGATTTCGAAGCGTTCCTCGCGCATGTTCCAACGTGACACGGTCCAAAGCGGACTATCGGCGTCGATCTTGTGACTGACGATGATCGGCCACGGCATGAACACGAAGCTGTCCGTCACGCTCGACTGCGTATCCAGCTGCAGCGGGTACTGGCAGAGCGGAATTCGCTCGCCCTCGCTCGTCAGCCGGTCCTTGACCATCAGCGCCCGAATCGACGTCCCGATGACGTGCGACTTGCGAATGTCACCCATGCGGAACTCGAGGCAGTAGTCGGACCCGGCGTCGTTGAGGCGTATCACGGCGCACCTGCTGAAGAGGATCGTACTGGCGCGTCCGTAAGGGCGGGAAAGCTTCCGGAAGATGACGCCGGAGAGGAAGAACGCGATGCAGACGCCAGAAAGAACCTGGACAAAGAAGAGGATATAGGCGAGCGGATGGCAGTCGGAGCGGATGTAGCGCAGGCCGTAACCGATCGTCGACTGGGTTTCTATCGAGAAAAGGATTGCCCCGGTGATGTCCTGGACATTCTCCAGACAGGAAGGGGGTGACGGTGACGAGGACGAGGAGGACAGGACGGGGTAGGAAGAAGAATTCGTGAGGTGAGACGCGTTGGATGCGCTAGGGTAGTAGTAGTCGTAGTTTCCGTAATTGGGGGTGACTGTTAACCACCAGAGGATGCCAAACCCGATCCAGGAAAGGCAGAAGGAAGCCATCCAGATTACCAGGTGGTATTTCCATTCCAAGTCGACCATCGTCGTGAAGATGTCGCGCGTATACTTCAGGTATCGCGTCGTCGGACTCACTCTGCTGTAGACGTGTCGTTGTCCGCTCTTAGACATCAGACGAAACCCGTCGTTGCTCGTCGAACCGTCGCGACATCTTCCGCCGATTCTCTCTGGCTCCGGCAATTTTGCTGATGAAACAGCTTCCGGTTCTCCTTTCACTGCTTCTTCGCCTTTTGCAACTGTTGTAGTTTTTGCAAACGTCGCTCTGGAGTCGACATCGCTTTCTTTGAAGATCTGGATAACGTGGTCGCGCTCGGAATTAAAACTTGAAGCAAACTTTGATGTTTCCCGGTGGTCTTTGTTGGAAGGGGAGTTCAAAGGGACGTTGGCATCCTTTGATGTTTTCCGCGCAAGAATCGAAAAAGGTGCCACTGGAGGTAGTGATGGCGAGAGGATGATTGGAGAAATCGAGTGGTGAGCGATTAACTGTGAAGAAGCTGTCACACCATCTGGAAGAGGAGTGGCAGTTGGAGGTGAGACGGATAAAGGTATTTCTTCAGACGGAGCCCGACCGCTTTCTGTTGACGTCGAAGCAACCGATGATGACAAAGAAGAAAGTGGAGTCACAATGGAATCAACTTCAGACGGAAGGGGTGCATTGGAGACTGCGTTTTCCACTGGGTTTGGCACTGCAGGAGAACCCGACTCATCGAGGGTAGTGTTTTCCACTGGATTTACCTCTAGTGAAGACGTGGATTCATCTTCCTCTCCACAGAAAGCCTCATTTGTGACATCGAATGACACGTGGACATCATTCTCAGCGGAGACTCCTTGAATGTTCTCCGTGCTGCAATATCCTGTCTGCTCCAAGTCCTCATCGACTGGATTGTAACCTTCATTAGCGTGGCACTCCATGGATGATCACAGCTGGACTGAACACAACAGAAGCAGACTGAATTTACCGGAGCGCGTCCGCCGTGCGGACCTAACAAACGAAACTATTCAACACAATGCAAAGTTACACGTCGAGTTTTAAGTCTAAACTTGCACAGCGAATGCGAATGGAAACACAAGCACAGACAGACAGACAGACAGACAGACAGACAGACAGACAGACAGTCAGACAGACAGACACTGCGAATACAAAAGGGCACACAAAAGACATGGCCAAACATCAAATTCTCCTGAAGGGGGAGTACGTGGGGGAGGCGGAAACGAGGACGTGGGGAGGATTATATTGTGGACACGAGCCGCCGCCGCCGCTGCTGCTGCTGCTGCTGCTGCTGCTGATGGTGGTGGTGGTGGTGGTGATGGAATGCGGGATGATCGTGATATTGGATCGATGGCGATTAGTTCCGCTTGCGAGAGCGACAGACACGAGACGACGGAGATCATTAGCTCCAGTTCCGCTTCGTTTAAATACATGTGTATTGTACACCTACACATATAGGATTATGTATGTATGTATGTATGTATGTATGTGTGTATGTATGTACTGTATGTATGTATATAAGTATGTATGTATGTATACAAGTATGTATATAAGTATGTATGTATGTATGTATCTGTGTGCTTGTGCGTGTGTAAATCATAGCCTGATATGCTTGCATCCCTCCCCTGATCTCATCTGAAATCCGGCTCAAATGAATCGAATCAATGTTTTTTGCAGATATTGAATTCAAATTTCGTTCGCATATTTTAGGAGACATATATGCATATATATAAAAATAAATATATATATAACTATGTATATGTAAGGTGCCTATGTATGTAGCCTATATATGTCCACATAATTATGCCGGTATAATCAATATATACGCAAATGTAAGACAATTTATGTTGCGCATAAATCACAAGTATAGCTACTCAGATAGTAACGTAATGTGAACATCCGAAATACCTCAGCTTCACAGCAAAAGACCTCATAGCTTTAAATGCGCTACATAAATCATGTAGTACCAGCGTAGGCTACATTGCATTATCTTTGTCATCCAACCACACGGCGGTCATTTTATAGCGCCTTTTAAGAACCTTAAGGAGACGCTGTATGCCTGGGCTTAACGGTCCATGATTTTAGAGTTAATTTTTGTGGTAAGGTACTCAAGAGGTCTCCGTGCGTCTTGTATGTTCTTAATCGTAATCGTAATCTCGAGATTTATACAGCGCCCAACGAAAGCTAAGTCGTGGGAACCAGCTTATTCACAGGCGCTCAGTCAAAACAAAATCGATAGGCAATAGGGTTCGGTTCCAGGTCAAGATCCAGGAGTCAGGCAGTCAGACAGTTCGACGACTACGGTGCATGGGTGGTGTTTGAAATTGAAGCGAGAAGGGAGATAAGGGGAAGAGGAAGAATCAGGTTAAGATTTTTGGAAATGTTTTCAGTCTTGAGTGAAATCGTAATTCCGAGATTTCTACAGCGCCCAACGAAAGTCACGTCGCGGGGACCAGCTTATTTACAGGCGCTCAGTCAAAACAAATCGATAGGCAAAAGAGTTCGGTTCCAAGTCAAGATCCAGAAATCAGACGGAGAGACAGAGTGACAGCTATGGGGTGGTGGTGTTTGGGGTTGGAGAGGAGAGAGAGATAAGAGGAAGAAGGGGTGTCTGGATAGGATCTGCGAAAAAAGAATGTTTTCAGTTTTTGAATGAAAGGCCGATGCAGAAATTGCAAGCGGTGGGGCATCGATGAGTTTGTATGATGGGTCAGAAAACTGTCGAAATTCTGGGGCGAGTTTATTCCAGAGCGGTGGGGCAGCTATGGCTATGGAGCGATTACCAAATCTTAAGGATGAGGTGACGGGAAGGCGGAGAAGTGTTAGGGCAGACGAGGACCTCGTTGAGCGAAGCGGTTGTATTGTAAATAACTGACGAAGATAGGAGGGTTGGGAAGACTGAAGTGTGTTGTAGGTAAGTGATAGAACTTTGTACTCGATTCATTTTTGAAAGACCAATGTTTCCTGGGCCGAGTGTAGTTCGTTGGAGGAGGGGGTTCGTCTCCGGTGGTCCATTAAGGTGTCTAATTAATGCAGTGACAGTAATTCAGTCGTCGTTTGGGAGTCACTCGTCCGGTCGCGAGAGGTCACGTATTTGTGCATCTTATGTAGCGATAATCTGAATGTTAAGATGGATTTTGCATGCGTTGAATTGTCTCAACTGCCCTTTGAGAGCAGTTAAGCACCGATTAAAGCGGAGTTTAAATAAGTAATGCTACCTTAGGACCGAGCATATATATGCAAGGAAAGGCAAGAAATGTAAGGCGAAGATAGGGTCGAGTCAGGAAAAATAAGGTCAGGTCAGGTCAGGTAAAATAAAACATGACATGGCAAGAACATGGTGAGGTAACGATAGATGAGGTCAGGTAAAGCAAGGTAAAGTAAGACAAGGAATGTAAGGCAAGAACAAGGTAAAGTAAAAACAAGATCAGGTCAGGTAATTCAAGACAAGGTCAGGTCAAGTAATACAAGGTCAGGTCAGGTAACACAAGGTCAGGTCAGTTAACACAAGATCAGGTCAGATAAGGTGTGACAAAGTCAGGTCATGTAAGGCAAAGTGAAGGAAGGCATGGAAAGACAGTGAATGAATAAGGTACGATGAGAGCAGATAAGGTAAGGTAAGGTAAGGTACGGTAAGGCAATCGCAAGTAAGGTCAGATCTAGTCAGGATAGGTCGATTAATTCTCAGAGCCCGGAAGTTGATCTTTCGATTGAAGCGACAAGAGCAACCTCGACAGAAGAACAGACCAGATGAAGAACAGACCCTTAAGCAAGCCCCCAAGGGGCAGGCATGGGGTGAAGTGTCAGTTAGATATTTCGTGACCTTGGCACGTGACAGCGGATTGCCGGGCCCCTCCCTCGCCGTTTGGTCTTCCCACCAACAGTTTGCGGTCAGTGTACTCATTTCTAGAGGATTTTGCTAAGGGACACAGGAGGAGCACAACGTTCGAAACAGCTCACTGCCCTGGTGGGGATTGAACCCCTTTTCTCTCGGTTGACAGTCCAACACGCTAACCACTAGACTGTCATCGATTAAAGAGGATTTTTAACAAGTATTATAATTGTTGTTGTTATGATTATAATCATTATGATTATTATTATGATTATTAGTATTATTATTATTATTATTATTATTATTATGATGATGATGATGATGATGATGATGATGATGATGATGATGATGATGATGATGATGACCGCTTTAACATCGTCATGAATCGTCTGATTATTCGTACATCCTGGCACTTACAAAGGTACCCCGAAAAGGAGCCTACAGTCCTTAAGGACTTCACTTGAAGCCCTGGCGGAGTGATATCGTGCAAGTTATTATTAATATTAATACTATTAATATTATTAATATTATTAATAATAATAATAATAATAAAAATAATAATAATATTATTATTATTATTATTACGCCCGTAAGGTCAGTAAATATAATTCTGCGGTGCAAAGCAATTGTGAGTGAAGGACTTGCTCAAGGTCCCTACAGCGTAACCGTCTAAGGGGAGGAGGTTCGAACCCGTACTCTCCGCGTCACAAGCCGAGCGCTCTATCCAATCGGCTACCGTGCCCCACATAAGGCCAGGCATGTAAGCAACGCAATACAAGGAATGTAAGGTGAATATGAAAGAGAGAATCCCGGATGTTGAACCAGACGGGGAATAGCTCAGATTGCTAATAGTTTCGACTGCAACTTATGCTGCGCCTGTTTGATCCATTTACGATGCCGGAAGTATGCCGATTCTTATTAAAAGACACAGGGCAAGCGAGCGGCAGCTTCATAGTCATATCATAATTCCATAATTACTAATCAGTCGCCTCGTGATTACACGCTGTACTGTCACCCGAGAGGTCACGAGTTCAAATCGCGCAAATTAAACATCAGATATCTATGGTTCATATGTTCGCCAGGACAGAGAGACACAGATACAGATGGTTCTATTACCTCGTTGAGATGGATGGATGGTGAAATTTCTACAGCGCCTTTTTGGACCAAACACAGAGGTTATACGTCTAATTCCGGTCGATCTAGTAGGCTTGCGTATCGGAATTTCAACGCGGGCCGTTAATCCGCAAAGGGAGATCACGCATTAGAAACTGGTCTTGGAAATTTCCAACATACACTGGTGGGGAGTGCACAATTAGCTTGATAACATTAGTATCCTGCAGCTGTCGAAGTAGTTAGTAGCTATTTACAAAGAATCAAACTATTGTCAGGCGGTCGCTGGATTTATTGTTGCGTAAGAACTCACAGGCCTGGACTATTTAGGACTGCAGCGAAATGTAGGGGAAGTACCCTGTACGTGTTGATGTACCCTCAGTGGGAGGTTTTTGAACCGGATACAGTTGTTTTCCATGTCCCTCTTCAATTTATTCAGCAAGTTTCGTTCACTTTTATATTAAAACTTGTAATCGTAATCGTAAACTCGAGCTAAGTGCGTTTTGAGAGCACGGTATTGAGCATTCAAGATGAATTTGATGAGAGACCGTAACCGTAATCGTAATAATAACTTCAAGATTTCTACAGCGTCCAAAAAAGCTAAGTCGCGGAACCAGTTTATTCACAGTCACTCAGTCAAAACAAAATAGATAGGCAGGAAAGGTTCGGTTCTAGGTCAAGATCCAAGAGGCAGGCAGGCAGGCAGGCAGGCAGGCAGGCAGGCAGGCAGGCAGGCAGGCAGGCAGGCAGGCAGGCAGGCAGGCAGGCAGGCAGGCAGGCAGGCAGGCAGGCAGGCAGGCAGGCAGGCAGGCAGGCAGGCAGGTGTTTGGAATTGGATCTGCGGGATAGATAAAGAGAAGAAGAGGAATCAGGATAGGATCTGCCGAAGAGAAGTTGTACACTGGCGGTGGTCCTTTTTGGGATAAGCGGAGGGTAGGGATGAGCAGAAATTCGGAGCTTGAGCCAAAGTCTCATACCTTAAGTGATGACACAGAAAGTATTAAACAACTTTACTTTTTACCATTAAGCATACAAAGTTTCACCAATGGCTGGGTATTTAACCCCGACCTCTGAGTCAATAGTACAGCACGTACACCACTTGACTATCGCACACTCTTTAAATAGGACTTTAGTATAACAGTTCCATAAGCTAAATCCATGAATATGAAGTGTTAGTGACTTCATTTTCTTGGCCTCGGCACACGAGGACGTATGACCAGTCATCTCCCTCGCCTTTTGATGGGTGGGTGGGGGCTGGGGATTGGAGGGAGGGTTGGTTTGGGGAACAATCCGAACATCATATCCTGTTATAAGTCCTCTGTCCCCTGGGGAAAGGATAAGGCATAATAAACTGGGTGGGTGAGTTAGACAGTCCCATAAGCTAAATCCACGAGGCAGTCATGGATATAAAGTGTTTACGACTTCACTTTCTTAGCCTCGGCGTATAGCCGGTCATCTCCCTCGCCGTCTGATCTGCCCATCGACAGTGTACCGTCGGTGTACTTATTTTATAGCTGAGCTCAATAGGGGGCGCCACTGGAACAGACAGTTGTACACTTATTTATGCCCTGGCTGAGATTTGAACCGCCAACTTCTGCCTTGACAGTCCATCCCTCTAACCACTAGACCAATATGTAACTTAACCTGCTAATTGAGCAAAAATCTATTAGAGACGCACACTAAGGCCTCAAACAGCTCAACGAGAAGATCCCAAACCTGTCGTAAGCCTGCTTTTCGGTTCATTTGATGTAGACTTCCGGAATTTTTATGACACTCGAGTGCATCCTGAATTCCTTTGGATTGTATCCAACTGCTCCCTGCGCAGACGACTATCGGAGGAGGAAGATTTAAACAGAATAGTAGCCCTCTATGCCCCGCTTGACTCACCCCGGGCGCTCAATGGACGAGACGTTTGCACCCGTGTACGGCATGGGCTTCAGGCTCTGCGGACGAGGGTCTTGTCTGGCTTTGTCTGTATTTTCAGGCACCAATTCAAGCTGTAGTTAGACCCATGCCAATCCTTATCTCTGGGCCCGATGTTGACAGCTGTTGTATGTACAGTACAAATAAGCCTCTCTCTCTCTCTCTCTCTCTCTCTCTCTCTCTCTCTCTCTCTCTCTCTCTCTCTCTCTCTTTCTCTGTCTCTCTCTTTCTCTTTCTCTCTCTCTCCTCTCTGTCTGTCTGTCTGTCTGTCTGTCTGTCTGTCTGTCTCTCTCTCTCTCTCTCTCTCTATCTCTCTCTCTCTATCTCTCTGTCTCTCTGTCTCTCTCCTCTCTGTCTCTCTCTCTCTGTCTCTGTCTGTCTCTCTCTCTCTCTGTCTCTCTCTCGTATATATCTATGTTATACTAAGATACATATTTATTTCATACATTATATTTATTTCATACATTACAATCGGACCCGGAAACAAGTAAACAGAAACTTAAATAAGCTAAACGTCACTTTGTCTCAGTACATATGTATCTAGTGTGCCCTAGATAAATCAAAATAATCGCGAGTCCCCCATGGGCTTCAATATGCTTACACGCATACACATTACTTATATATTTATGTACATGTAGGAATATATATATATATATATATATATATATATATATATATATATATATATATATATGTGTGTGTGTGTGTGTGTGTGTGTGTGGGGGGGGGCGTGTGTGTATGTGTATGTGTGCGTGTGAGTGTGTTAGCGTGTGTGATCATCAATAGCAGCTTGACGCATTGTACTTGCGTTTTTCCGGAACGAAGACAGATGCATAAAATGACGACGATATGAACTGTCATATGATATGTCATTTTCATATTATCGCCATGTTATACTCATATAATGACGATATTATTGCAATTATCATAGCGATATTACGACAATGTTAAGGCGAAGTTATGACGGTGACATGGCAACGTGCGACTGCAGATTCACGAATCAGGCCTTCATTGTAAAATTATCACGACTCCATTCTTAAATCTCTAATCCATTTCTCGACACTGCAGACCATGGCGTACTCCCAACACCCACTGGCTAATTGTTAAAAAAGCAAATTTTGATGCAGCATCCCAACCAATTCTATCATTATAATGCACTATAGCTGCTTAACGGCAACATACGACAAGTTCACCCATCCACTTTCAATTTATCTCGACTCCGTAATGATACACGTTACCAGTTTATCGACACTACCTGCGAACTCCTTCTCCAAACACTCATCGGCTTAATAATAATAATAATAATAATAATAATAATAATAATAATAATAATAATAATAATAATAATAATAATAATAATAATAATTAGCAACTTCTAATGCGCCAGTGTCTAATGCACAAGGCATCAACCGATGGCACACCAAAACCAAGCCACAATCAGGTCGATATCCGGAAGGTCAGTCCGCAGGACAGAGAGGCAGCCTATGGTGGATAAGCAATTTGAAACAGGTATGTTTTAAGTTGAGAACGAAATGACAGGTTTACTGTTACAGATGCAAATTTTGACGCAGCACCTCACCCAATTCTACCATTACAATGCATTACAGATGGTTAAAGGCAATATTTGCCAAGTTCAGCCCTCCATTAAAAATTATCTCGACTCCATTATGCTACTCTTTAACAGCTTCGCCACACCACATAACTAAGCCTACTCGAAACACCCAAAGGCTTATTGTTACAAACGCAGTTTTTGACGCAGCACCCCACTGAATTCTACCACTGCAGCTGCTTAAAGGCAATATGCGCCAAGTTCAAACATCCATGTTTAAATTTTCTGTACACCATTCTTAAATTTCTTACTCTTTTCTCGACACCACATTCCAGTTCCTACTGCAGACAACCAATAGCTTCTTATCACAAACGCAGTTTTTGACGCAGCACCCCACTAAATTCTACCACTATAATGCAATGATGCTGCTTAAAAGCAATACGCGACGAGATGAGGCCTTCATTTTAAAATTATCTCGACTCCATTCTTAATTCTTTTACCCGTTTTTCGACACTGCATACCAAGTCCTGCTCGCAACACCCACCGTCTTATTGTTACAAACGCTATCATTATAATGCAATGCAGATGCTTAAAGGTAACATACGCCAAGTTCAGACCTCAGAACTTTATTGATACCTGTAGGGAATTTGTGGAAATTGATAAGAAAAGATCATAATGCATGTGTCAAAATGAAAACTAGTCCAGCTATCTGAGCGCTTCTATCGCATACATTTGCAAACGACGACATTACCTGTGAGCTAGGAAACAATTTCGTAATCGTAATCGTCATCGTAATTCCGATATTTCTACAGCGCTCAACGAAAGCCACGTCACGGGGACCAGCTTATTCGCAGGCGTTCAGTCAATGCAAAATCGATAGGCAAAAGGGATCCGTTCCAGGTCAAGATTCAAGAGTCAGGCAGAGAGACAGCGTGGCAGCTCCGGTGGGTGGTGTTTGGGATTGGAGCGGAACGAGGGATAAGAGGGGAGTCAGGATAGGATCTGTGAAAGAAAGTGTTTGCAGTTTTGAGTGAAAGTTTGGGATTGGAATTATGTTATTAACAGTCTTTCGGCGCTGATGCAAAGAGCAGTCCCTTAATCTAATCCCGAGGAGCAGACGTGGGTATGAAGTGTTAGCGCCTTGATTTTCTCGCATCGGCATATACGGCATAAGCAGCCAGCCTTCGACCTCGATGTCACTCTGCCCAGTGACCCTATACGCTCAACGTAATGATCATTTGGCTGCGTTCGCTAGGGGGCACTAGTAAACAGAAATTTTAAATATCTTCCTGTTCTACCGGATGATCAGCAAACCGAGCTTATAAACGCATGGAGTATTCGTTAGATGGCTGTTGAGGCGACTCTTGCGTCAGCTAAATAAACCTGTTCGTCCCTCACAAGTATCGACGAGATAGCCGCGGCCTTTTCTGTAACGGGAGCTAAGGGGGTGGTCCTGTACTATTCAAAGCATAACGTTGGAAGATAGGAATGCAGACGGGCGATAGAACTGAGGTAACAGACCAAAACAAATTGTTTGATGTCGACTTAGATGACCTGGAATGGGATACGTGGCTGTCAGTTGATATCCTGTTTCGGGTCGCTCTCTCTATTCGACCGAATTCAGTGGTCTTCTCTTAGCAATATCCAAACCTCCTAGTACCACAGATAGTCATGCCTAACTAGGCGACAACTTCATCTGCATGTAATGACTGTACCTACTAACTGTCAAAGGCCTCTGGAATGATATCACTAGTTCACGATGGGGTCACGTCGGGGTCACTGGTTCATCGCAGTGCCCGAGCTTAAGCAGGAACAATTACCGCAGGCCATGGTAGATCGGTCATCCTTCAGTGCATAGCTACTACGCATTAGTATTATGTTGGCTTCAGCCTATCATCTGACATAGAGGCCTAAAACACCACAGATTACAGACTCAATTCAGCTGCATGTCTAGATGTTTAGCCCCAATAGGTCATTATTATTTGAGGCGTCAGAGCAGAGGGTGCTAATCAGCTGTCCCAGTTAGCGATGTACACCGCAGATTGAAAGCCATATACCCGTGAAATGGACATCAACAGAGCACAGGAATAGAGACAGTGATGTAACTCTGCCAGTTTCTAAAAACCCAGGCAACGGCGAGATTAACGAAGATCGAATTCTAATAGTTCAGTACAGGACAGGTAAAGAAAAACGTGCAGATTCTGAAAGCTCAATACAGGAGAGGTAAAGAAAAACAGGCATTCTGATAGCTCAAACATCGGAAAGCGAAAGTAGAAACAGTCAAATTCTGATAGAACAAATAGAAGAGAGCAAGAGGTCAAAGAGTCAGAACATTTCTGTCTCTAGTTCATTCTTCAGCATGGCTACCGGAACAAGAGGAAGCTTCGTGGCGATGATGGCTTTGATTGTAGCCATCGCAATCTTATTGTTGTTGCAAATTGCGATCTTAGCAATAGTAAGCAAGACTTATGCATACAAATTAGGCAGATGTGAAGCTCAAGCAGCTGCGGAACAGAAAGCCTTGCCGTCGTCAAATTGTGGACCAACAACAACTACAAAGAAGGTACGTATTTGCTTGACATATTCCAGTTAATTATATATCGTAATTAATTTGCATAACTTTTCTAATGATGACTTTAATCTAATCTCCTATGATTTAAGCGACCACCCATGATGCCATGTGCATTATTATAAAGTGTTTAGATTAAATTAGAACAGATTCATGATGATTTCATGAATTCATTCAATTTCAGAATTAGTACATTGTTTCTCACATTTGTATAGCGCCATCATATACTGACCCGATCTACTTACTTCAATAGCGCCGGTACAGTAATGCAAAATCGATGTGAAACTTTCATGTGAAATCTTATTTAAACAATCATAATTATGACATAAATAAATGAATAATAATTTTAAAACTTCTTTAGCGCCACTGGAATAATGCTCAGAGCATCAGTCGTCAGTCGCTCATGTGTAAACGAGTAAAAACAGCCACACATCGAGCAAACAAGGTAGATCACTAACATGCTTTATTTACTTTTATGTATAAATCGTACATCGTTGTTGAGTTAGATCATTTAATGCGTAAACTGCGTCTGTGTTCGAACAGAAGACAGTATCAGTAACAAAGGACGCATTCAAAACACTCAGCAATGGAGCAAGCGTCGACAGGTACATCAGCCTAATCCATACTGTAGTTAAGCGCCATGTAAGTCAGGCTGTGTCTAATCTAATCTAATCTACTCCAAAGAACTTCTATAGAGTCGTTATCATAATGCCCAAGGCATCAGTCGATGGTAGCTTCAAGTCGAAATCGCAGTGCAAAATCATAATCCGTTGGAGAAGCGGGTCGAACTCCGATGGATCAGAGAAAAGCTCAGGCTACGGTCACAGTACGGTGGGTAAACAAGGCTGTGCGAATCGAAAACGTAAGCATTATCATATTCTGATCAACCTAGAAAATCTTTTCTGTTTCTGCTTGCTCTGGATTTATTAAAAATGTTATAGATAATTTGACAGACGATAAAGGCGTTACTAAATAATCATCTACATTCGGATACACGATTGAATTGAATTGAATTGAATTTGTTTATTGAATCACCAACAACCGACAATCTAAACGGTTACAACAGTTTCACCAAAAATATTACAAGTGCTGGCGTCAAAGCCAATCCAGAAGGGACATATGTCCCGCTATAGTATGGATTACCTTATTGACCACATATAACCCTCAGTCTTGTACTGCCTTATAGGTATACGTTTAACAACAGTCGTGGTATGGTAGTACAGATCATCACCTACGGAGCAATAATAACAAGCATCTCAGTGCCCGACAGAAACGGACAAGCAGCAGATGTAACCCTTGGTTACGATGACATCCGAAGTAGGCATTCAGGCGACTGAATATTGTTGGATAAGCATCTAATCTACTGACTTCTATGTGTGATCACGCAAACGATCAGTAGAGCACTTGACCTGTGCATTTCAGCCTGTTGTTAGGATTCTTTGTAACTTCGTGTAACAGACTATGTGTAACTCCGTGTAACGACCCTAAGAAAGCTATTTACCCTTCTTTCGGCCACCCATGATCTCTTGTTTGTCCCCTGCATGCGAACTGCTACCGCCCAGTCCAGAAGATTTGCGTATGTCAGTCCCATCTGCTGGAACCGTCTCTCTCGAGATCTGCGACTCGAGCTCCTCTCTCTTCCCCTCTCTGAGTTTCGCAGGCGCCTGTAGACTGTACTGTTTAAAAGTGATTTTACTTGTTCGGGTCGGGAGTGCCTCTGTTGAGTTTATTCTCTAAGAGGCGCTTTATAAATCTTACATTACAATTACAAATTACAACTGTGCCACCTGCAATTTGCATTGCAATTTGGTACCAGCGTAAGCTGGGAAATGAAGGCTCAGTCCTGCGATGCGCTAGTCCCGTTACCAGGAACTTGAGCTTTGTCCATTACCGTCTCATTCGCCGAAGAGCAACGAATGAGCATCTTCCCTACATTACGCTGTTGGATATGGGTGCTTTGCTTTACGTTAATATAGCGCCGTTAAGTAGCATGCTGTAGTTGCATCAGCAGTACCTAATTCTCCATTTGAACAATCTAATCTGATCCTATCTGATCTAATGCTATTTGATATAATATTGTCAAATAAAATCCAATGTAATCTGAGATAATCTAATATGATCTGATCTAATCTCACTTAAGAACTTCTACAGCATTAGCTCCAGTGCTTAACGACACCTTATGGCATCAAAGGCCGTTGACGTCGCCCTCCTCCTTCATCCAGGCTTGGAACTGACACTACCCGATTAAAGGCAGTGGCGGAGTTCTACAGCACTGTTTATCATCCTGCCCAAAGCAAATTACCGGTATCAATTATTACTGATGCCAAGACTTGTCAAAGCTAGCATGCAGTCGAAATACAGTAGGCCTATAGAAATAGAAACCACCTGCAGTATTTCAGTCAAGACAATAGTGTAGATAATCAACCGTTTAGCATAATTAAATGAACCGTGGATGTAAACATTTGCAGATTACGAGTTTAATAACACACCCTACTTTGGCGCAATTGTCGGACGAGTAGCAAATCGTATAGGAAAGGGGCGTTTCACTCTCGACAATGTTACCTACCGATTGAATATTAACGACGGAGTTAACCACCTCCACGGAGGACCCCTCGGGTGGAGCAAGGTACTCAAAGATTCAATAGACAATAAGGACTGTCGTAAGTCGATACTGTTGCAGTGGTGACTTCTACAATTATCATTATTTCCTGACACATGAATCGCTGTCTGATTCAAAGATCGCCTCAACTGATCCGCTTTCAGGGTTCGGGTCCATCTTGTTCCGAGGTCGCGAGGCGGACTGAATCTAGATAGCGAAAAGAAAAGCGGTTCTGTGAAACTCCCGGAACCACACTTTCGTAACACCGAGAGAGTCTGCCACGAAGTGTGGTAGGCCAGACGGTCGAAGTCCCTGGAGTTGGAAGCAAATACACGGGTATGGGTGAAACAAGGGGTAACGATGAAGGTATTTTGAATGATGCCTAGAATATATGGGAAGTCCCCATTTCCTTAGTAGGCCTCAAATTCATTGTGTGCTTCTGTCAGTCAAAGGTTGAATATTCAAACTGATTTCAGACTTCTGCAATTAACAATATAAAAGAATATACAAACATTATACAAAGATAAATTATTATTATTATTATTATTATTATTATTATTATTATTGTTGTTGTTGTTGTTGTTGTTGTTGTTGTTGTTGTTAGACACATTATTATAATTCGGCATATTATTATTATTTATTAGGCATGTTATCATTATTTTGTAGGTTTATATTTTTCAATTAATTTTTAATGATCTTAACGATGACGAAATTACTTCTTCGGTCCCGAGTTCTCGGGAAAATGATGAAGTGGTCGTTTCTCTGAAAAGGCTGAACACCCCTCCCTAGCTTGTGACTTTTATTTCAATTTGCTTATATTTCAAATGTTGACTCATGACTTGGATCCTTGGTGGATTTGATTTCAGAGGTTGTGGCAGGCTTTCGCCATTGAAGATGGAGTGGTTTTGTCTCTGGTCAGCGAAGATGGTGATGAAAACTATCCGGGTGAAGTTACGGCCAACGTCACCTATCGACTGACCGAAGACAACGAGTTGGTGGTTCGATTCCAAGCTATGACGAAGAAAAAGCCCACTCCCATCAACCTAACCAGCCATCCGTATTTCAACTTGGCTGGAGAGGCAAGGACATTTCTACACCTTTTTGGCTTCTCTGCTGAACTTAATTTATACTGAGAGGTACTTTGATTTTGTTTTGTACTATAGAGCCACGAACAGAATGAATCATTAGTGAGTTTGCAATGTGACAATATTTAATCGTAGTCTAGAACTCGTGATCTTTTGACAGGTTTTCTGAATTTCGAATTTTTCAGATTTTCGAGTGTTAGTAATAATAACAATAATAATAATAACAATAATAATAATAACAATAATAATAATAACAATAATAATAATAACACTAATAATAATAGTAGTAGTAGTAGTAGTAATAATAATAATAATAATAATAGTAGTAGTAGTAGTAGTAGTAGTAGTAGTGGTAGTAATAGTAGTAATAATAATAATAGTAATAGTAATAATAATAATAATAATATTTTCGTTGTCCTGTGCAGGGAACCTCTGATATCAGCGACCATAATGTTACTATATTTGCCGATTATTATCTAGAAGCAAGCCAGGAGGACCTCATTCCGACAGGTACACAATACAGTTCTTGCTAAAAGTGTAGAAGATTTCAACCTTTTATATCTTACCCGTGAAAGTGATATTTGTATATCTCTAACGCTGCTTATGAGCAAAACTGTTATTGATCTATCGGTATCACATCAGCCTAGTAAGCCAACCTTCAGAGTGGCCAATATATAGCGCTTTGAGAGCTTCCTAAAATGCGCTATATAAAAGACTAGATACGCACATACGTACATACATTCATACATTCATATATACATATTTATTGTTGACCACAAAACTTCCTTAGCACCGGCATATTAAACCTAAATATAAGTATTCTACAGTACATGTGAGATATCAAAATAAGGTTGCGCTGAGGCGGCCATCGATCGATGCCCTGTGCATTATGATAATGGCGCTATAGAAGTTATTAAATTTAATGACTAGATTAGATTAGACTAGATATAAGTCTATCGCATCGGAATCCTTCTGAACACTGAACTGAACTGAATAAAACTTACTGAACACCAACAGGTTAGAACCAACAATCACAAAAGCCGGACATTGGGTGTCAAAACCGAAAACTCTAAAGTAACCGAGCTGGCCCGCCATTTAGCGTTGTCCTATTACAAAATCTGCATTTGTTTCACGGATGCATCCCCGATTAAAAGATAACTGTGTAGCTCTAGTTTAGTATGATCTGGAGTGAGCCTGTGTTTCAGGCGAGATATCCCACGTAAGAGACACCCTGCTCGACCTGAGGCAATCGACTCATCTTGGCGATGTACTTCCGTATTTAAACGGTTCTGGATATGATCACACGTTCTGCCTACGAGGACCAACTGGACGCCGCCTCGCCGCAAGGTCTCTTCAGTTCACCCACCCATACAGTTCTTCGCCTCATAGGTTGCTATGCAAACATTGGCTATGTATGTTGGGAGAACATCTCAAAGACTGAATTGGCTGTGCTTCCAGATGTCTAGTGGAGCGGAAAACAGGTCGCATGGAAGGTGGTCACGACGATGATGGTGATGATGATGATGATGATAAGGAGGAGGAGGAAGAGGAGGAGGAGGAGGAGGAGGAGGAGGAGGAGGAGGAAGAGCAGCAGCAGCAGTTGAAAGAAGAGGCGGAAGAGAAAGAAGAGGAAGAGAAAGAGGAAGAAGAAAAGGAGGTGACTTGGAGGAGGTGACAGTTCAGAGGACGAGGATGCTAAAAATGATGATGCCGATGATGCCAATGATGATGATAATAATAATGTTAATGAGACTTGGAGGAAGAGGAGGAAAATGGTAACGATGAAGATGATGATGATATTGATGATGATGATACTGAGGACCATGGAGGAGGAGAGGAGGATGGCGATTATGAGGATGATGAAGATGATGATGAGGACGACATGAGGAGGAGGACGGCAATGAGCATAAGAAGGAGGATACTCCTAATGCCGCTGCTGCTGCTGCTGCTGATGATGATGATCATGGACGATGACCATGTCAATCTGTTCATCTACAGGGTTTATCATCCGGAGAGCGGTCGTCAGCTGGAAGTCTTTACGGATCAACCGGGAATCCAGTTCTACACGGGAAACTTTCTGGCGGTGAAAGACATCGGAAAAGGCGGCCACAGCTATCCGAAGCACTCCGGTTTCTGTCTCGAAACTCACAACTACCCGGATGCCGTTAATCACGTATGACTTGCCTTATGATATTACAAAGATAGCATTGTTGTTTGCCAGTATTTATTTATGACATATGTACAGTGTTTTTTCGAACCTCACAGGTTCACGCCTTGTTATTTAGGCGCTATATAAATTAAGAAAATATAAATAAATTAACAAATTAATTTGTTCTGGGCAGTTTTCAAGTTCACGAAGCCGTTAAGATTATACCAGTTCTTGCATGTTTATAGAAGTTCAGTGATTTTTATTTATACTCATCGTTGGAAGTTGAGTCTTGAAGACTGATTATTGCACTAATTATTTTAGTAAATAATACATTATTAAATTATACACGAATTAATAAGACAACTTTCTGTTTTCAATATAACTACTTATGGTTCTTAATACTTCACATAACCCGGCTTCAAGTGCACTTCTGAACTTTGTAAGGAGGGCATTAACAAATTTTAGTTGTATTGTATTGTACTGTAGTTATGATATTGATCCTGTATATAGGTCGTATCAGACTGGGGTCAATTCAGATAACTGTATCCATACAAAGCCTACATACAGTTCAGAAAAAGAATAATTCTTGTAAGATGTAATATGTTCTGTGTTGTAGGCGAATTTTCCCGACAGCATTTTGCGAGAGGGATCTACCTATGACCACTGGGCTTGGTATAAATTTTCTGTGAGTCAGTAATGGCCGTCTCGAACCAGTTTACTTACAAAGCAAAATACACACAGACTCGATATTTTTAGATGTGTTACTGCATGTTGCAAGGCTGTAGATATTGGAACGTCTATATTAAATACCCTAATGCGTGTAGTGAAGTCGTTTGATCCACTGAAGACAATATCAGGTGGATGATATATTATCCTCAATACTGATTGGAATCATAAAAACCTGGTCGATTACTGGAGATTAGAGCGACTATGGATAGTCTTAAGACGGATAATCTAATCTAAACTAATCTAATCTAAAAAACCCAGCTTATTCATAGGTGTTCAGTCAAAACAAAATCGATAAGCAGAGGGGGTGAGATTCGGTTCCAGATCAAGGTCCAAGGGTCAGGCATGGAATGAATGGAGTTTAGATTTAGAACGGTGAGGTATGGAGAGGAGGAAAAATCAGGACAGGATTTGTGGAAGGTGATTGGTTTGTTAATATTAGAGGTAAATAAATAGATATGTTCTATTAAAATCTGGTGTTTTTTCTTGCATCTCTCCTCTGTTTGTAGTTCTTTACTTTTATGTACATTAATCTCCAGTTCATTTGTCTGTCACCCGGTCCAGCGACACAATTCTTGGTCTTCTTGTGACCTTCTTTCCTTCCATTCTTCCTTCCTTCCATTCTTCTTTAATTCCATGCTTTCATCCTTCAATTCTTTCTTACTTTCATTCTTCCTTCTTTCCATTCTTCATTCCCTTATTCTTTTCTTCCATTCTTTCTTATTTCCATTTTTTCTTTCTTCAATTCTTCCTTCGTTCCATTCTTCCTTCCTTCCACTCTCTATTACTTTCATTCTTCCTTCCTTCCATTCTTCCTTCCTTCCATTCTCCATTACTTCTATTATTCCTCCCTCCCTTCTTCCTTCCATCCATTATTTCTTACTTCCACACTTCTTCCATTTCTTCGACCTAGTAATACGTTGACGTAGATATAAATAGCATAGCGGTAGATGCAGAAACTGCACAAGACCCGGCATCCGATTCGATTCCAACGGACTGAATCTTCAATTACGCCTGCAGATGATTTTAAGCGGATTGTCTGGAGACGATGATAGGAGGATTATGTAGTACATGAAATTAAGGCAGGGTCAGAGGGGGAAGGTGAGGTGGGCGGTCAGTCTGAACAACGATCGCAAGTGTATGGGGAAGCGGATGATGAAAAGAGGCATCGGATATTCAGAAGTCTTCAATCTCGTGACGACCTGGCGACTTATAGCATATACTGCAGCCGAGTAGACGTAATCCAAATTGGTTATTAAACCATTCAATCGAAGAATAACTAAATCCTCCAAGATCCTATCATTATTCATGTTTTCTTGCGTCTGCCTGTCTGTCTGCCTGTCTCTGTCTCTCTGTCTCCCTTTCTCTCTCCTCGTCTCTGTCTCTCGCTCATTCTGTCTCTTTTAATTTTGAAAGCGGCCGTGGCTTTAATTTACAGAGTAGTGCTTCAAATGAGATCTTGAGCTTTTTAAATTTATTGTCGATTATCGGCGAAAGTCTACGTTGAACGACCTTCCGCCATCTTTCGCCATCGTTGTTTTTCCACCCACTATACCTCCAGCCGTCTCATAAATCTTAGCCTTCGAGAACCGTTTAACGAATGATGATACGTCTTATGGCTATGATCTGTGAACTGTCCAACACGCCATTAATAGCATTTAATGTCTAGTAACAGAACAAGCTTGTGACTAGAACGCTTTAAAGCTATTTCAACATCCTAATATTAGTGACACGGATTATTAGAACCTTTTTCGTAAACAAGTTTCCATGCTGTGTACATATTTCTATCAGATTTCGACGTTTTAAAGACGCATTCCAATTGTCCTATTGCGCTACTACTGACTGACTGAATATTATATGTCGCAGGTCATATCTGACTTTATCTGACTTTAGAAAACTAGCTAATGTAAAGATCAAAGAGCAGAAGTGCAAAGTAGGCTACTTGGATGCAGGGAGGCACTCCTGGAATACCTTCCCCTAATCTCAGACTGGACAGACCATGGTAACCACTAGTTCACTTCAGGGGTCTTCTATTTTCAACATAGGTCTTGCGATTAGGTGTTCTAGAGCAAATTTACGACAAGGATGTTCGGACGGATGTATAATATTCCCAAGGATGTCGAAATCTTATCTTATGACTTCCATAGCGCCATATTATAATGCTCAGTCAACGATCGCTTCAAACTAAACCGGGGAAAGACTTTCAGGTGAGGTCAAGGACGTTGTGGAGATATGAGATGTAGCAGATGGCAAGGCGTAGGATTTCTATCTTCGACAGTTTCTTGTCGGGAGGTAGAGTCGGCAGAAGGTTTCTCAGCTTCGCAAAAGCGACGTTGAACGCCTCAACGCGCACGCGCTCGCGGGTCGCATGCGCGATACGGTATTTGAGCGTTGCCCGTCTGCGCCTGCGCTTCTCCTCACGTGACAGGCTACCAGCTTCCGGTTCCGTTGGCGAACTTCCAGTTTTATCGTCTGTCGAACTGTCCGCCGTCTCGGTCATAAATAGAGGGTCGTCTGTAACCCGCATCGTCTGCTGTACGCCAGACCGGAAGTGAGTCTCAGTGTCAGTGGCGCCACCTGGATTAGTCGAACCGGATGTCGGAGCAGCCGGGGGGTATCCTCGTAAATGCGCTGCGTATCTGGAACGACGCTCGTCGAAAGGACTTGTAGATTGTGGTGTGAGTAATGACGTCACTTCCGATTCGGGTGGTGTGCGACGCATGCGCATTGTCGATGTGTATTTTTAGATATGTTAGAAAATGCAACAGAAGCAGCAGACGACAGGTCGTTGTTCAAGGTGACGTCACATCAAGAATCACGTATCAGTCGTTCTGGACTTCAGCGAAACGGCTTTTCCTAATAAGTTCTTTTAATAATTAAGAGCAAATATATTTAATAAATTTATAATGAAGGCTCATTTCTTAAGTTGTATTTAGGCAAATTCCATGTCACATGTGTATATATAATTTTATATAATTATTATTTATTAAATTACGATTTGCACACACACATATATATACAGTTACTTTTTACCTGTAAATTAGAATAAATTACATTTACAGACAAAAGTAAAAAACAGCGGAATTGTTAAAACTAGCTTTATTGTTAATTTATTAAATATATTTATTAAATATATTCATGTGACTTTCAACCCATTGGATATCAGAAGCATTGTCACATGACTGTGTAACCCGCCTCTGGCTTCTAAATTCAAGTTTCTACGAATCTTACGGGTGACGAATAAGTTAAGTGGGGATTCAACTCAGGGCCAGTGGTGGCTCAACAAAGGAGGCCAAGGGGTCAGCGCTCCACGATGCCCCCTCGTTGGCCCCCGAAATGAACTAACAGTAACAAACAATAATTTGGTTCCTCATACCTGTACACGAGAAGAAATAAAAAGTTTATAAACGCTTGCTGGCTGTCGAGTAAATATCCTTAGCATTCGAACCTTTTAATGAAAATTAAGACGATCCAATGCACGATTTAAATGTAATATATGCGCATATGTATACGCTAAGTAGATCACGCATTTAGACTCCAAAGTGATTACCTTGAATAACCGTATACCCTTTCCTTACAACAACAGCAGATGACCATCGATGACGTGTCGATGACGTGTTTCTAAAATGGAAATTCTCTTGTCGAACCGTTGAATTTTTAGGCGGATGTAAGTCGAAAAATACGAAGACGAATCCTTTAAATAGCAAAACGAGCTATCGAGATCTGTCACAATTCACTGCAGCGACGCGAGTGTCTCCCAAAATCGGAGACCGTGAAAAGTTCTCCCATCGAGTCAGGAAACCTTATCGAGTGGCCAGACGCCATAAGATTCTTATCACTTCGTAGCCATGAAGTGGAATTGTTGGCAAATTATTTGTCGCACCTACGAACGCAGCGTCGGATGCTGATTAAGCTGCATCCACTGCAGACGGTCAGCCATAGATGCAGAAGATAGGATAGATGGAGGGAAAGAAAGAAAGAAAGAAAGAAAGAAAGAAAGTCGGGCGTCAGGGCCAAACGTCTCGCCACCTATCTATCAGTCATCTCCACCCACGACATTTGAACGAGTAACAATTCGATCTAGATGACTCTACGAGGGTGCATTTCGTCGTACCCCGCGGGGGCCGTTACGGATACATCGTCGGCGATCTACGGCCTTCTCCAGTCCAGGGTGGGGTGCGATAGCGTCGGCCCAAGGGACGGGACGCGCTAATGCCGCTAACGGACTACGCAGCGGGCCACGGTCGTGGATGAAACCTCACGGGGTCCAATCGGCAGACGTCTTCCGCTGTCGGAAGCATATGGACTTATTTGGAAATTTATTGCCTGTCTTGTTATCGTCATTAATAAACTTGGCGTAGTCGAATCCGCAGGCGATTCGACGGAGTTATTTCTACGTTTTGCTATTCCTGCCAACTGGAATTATAAAGAAAACTGTGAGGAATAACACGAGTAGCATATTGTGCGCCTGGCAAGAGTTCAGCGTTTGCCAAGGGCGTAATAGGCCGCGAGGGCACGTGGAAAGCGCAGCCGATGACTGAGCTTTCCATGAATGAAGTAGAACCAGCCTTTTGCAAATGGCAATTCTAGCCTGTAGCTATTATAGTAGGCCTGTAAGAAGTAGCCTGTGTAAATGGCAAGTCTAGCCTGCAGCTATTATAGTAGGCCTATAATAAGAGGCCTTTGGATATGGCAAGTCTAGCCTGTAGCTATTATAGTAGGCCTGTAAGAAGTAGCCTGTGTAAATGGCAAGTCTAGCCTGCAGCTATTATAGTAGGCCTATAATAAGAGGCCTTTGGATATGCCAAGTCTAACCTGTGGCTATTATAGTAGGCCTGTAAGAAGTAGCCTGTGTAAATGGCAAGTCGAGCCTGCAGCTATTATAGTAGGCCTATAATAAGAGGCCTTTGGATATGCCAAGTCTAGCCTTTGGCTATTATAGTATAGGAAGCATCTGTCCCAGCTCCTTCCTGCCTTGAGGAGCTTTCTCAAAGCCCACATTATACAGAAATGCATGTGTACATATATTTACATAAATTAATTATGAATTAAACAGGATGGACCTATAAGCGTTCGGTTCGACTTTTACTCGAATCAGCGCAACACTGTGATGTAATTAGCGCATTTTCTTCAGCTGCCAAAACTGCCCAGTAATACTTACATACAATCGTGGTTATTGAGTTGGGCTATATAATTATTATTTAGGTACTTGAAGTTATTTTCGATTAACGAACGCGCACCTGCCATTGTGCAGGTATTTGGGTTTTTCCGATATGTCTGCTTTCGTATTCCAGAAATAATCACTTTCGATGTATTTACTTGTGTCTTCTACGCAGTTAGTGTGTCTGATTTGTTTTGCCCCGTGAACCACAGGGTCTGTAGTTCTGCGACATCGACCTCTTTCTCTGGGTCCAAGGTACGACCCACCTACCGTATTTGGGAAAGAATATTCGAGCAGCGCTTGCGGAAGCCCAGGTAGAGCGGGTGATATTTAAAAACAGGTAAATAAATGCTTGCATGGGATGAGTGAAACTCTTTCGCATGCTTTAGGACGATGCCCCCTGTCTTTTTCATCTTATCATCATTCGTATACTCACCTGAGAATCATTTCCTTCATCATTAGCGTCGTCGTCATCGTTGTCGTCGTCGTATTCATCACCATCGCCATATAGTTGTCATCATGTCGTTGATGAGGTTTACGGAATAAAAACTAGGTAAGCGCTTTTAAAACAAATGGCCGATGACTGACTGACTGACTGACTGAATTACTGACTGAATTACTGACTGAAATACTGACTCACTGTTCCGACACAGGATATTCATATACCTGCATTGTGTGATACGTTCGCTGTGCCTGCAGTTAGATGCTAGTGTGGACTTTACATTAATCTGACACAAGTCTGGTCTGCTACCAGAGACTTTGTGCCATTGAGAATTATGGCCACACTTTACGGCGGTGCTGTTTTTGGATTGCTGTCGTCACGTTTGCGCTACAGCCGAAAGATCTTCAAATACCGCGACCTCGCTTACTATACAGAATTCTAAAGAAGAGTGTTACTATTACCTATGCACAATTGAAAGGTTAAAAACAATTAGTTGATTAGTTAGTTAACCTAATCTAATCTAATCTAGTGACTTGAATAGGGCTGTTATCATATGTCCTGTCTTCAGCCGTCCTCGAGCCGAGGACTGGCTGCACCACGGACAATTTTGTGCCATCTGCTTCTGTCCCTTGTCTCCTGTAATAACTGGTCAAATGATAATTCAGTCCACCACTTTATGTTATCTTGGGTCTTTCCCTAGCTCGGGATGGATCCAAGAATTGTGCCTTGGATGATCTCTTTCTCTAAGCAGTCTCCACTCTTTCGTAGTACATACTCGAAGTATGACAGCTTCCTCTTTTTGATTAATCCTAGCAGACTCCGTCCTTCCTACTTCCGCCATCTCTAGGGCCCATTCGTATGCACAAGGCCTCAATCGATAGATGCTTTAAGTTAAAACCTGATAAAATCGGACTTAATTGATAATCCTAAAGGTCTGTTTCTACAGCAGATTCTAGTCGCAACGATGAGCAAATCGTCCAAGGGATGTTCATGCCCTCTTCCAAGTGCTAAAAGTGTTCAGCATGCCAACAAGCACAATCCGAATACTTCAGTGTACTCTGGACCTCCAGTTGGGAAGCCGTGTGTTACCAGCGTCCCGGATAAAGGCGCTGACCATCGCAGCAATGTCCACAATCCAAACAACCCGTCCTACAAACCCAGTCACGTGAAGAAATAGCGTCACTGTGACGTCAAAGTGACGTCATCGATCAAGATGGCTACGGAGGTCCCGGATCGAGATCAAAGGACAATTCTCTATATGACGCTATGACTCGATACATAATTCACGTTGTGAAGTTCCACCATGTGAACTGGCACTTTGATATTGTGAATTTGCACTATTTTATGTTGTGAATTGGCACTTGTTTACGTTGTGGATTTGCACTATTTTATGTTGTGAATTGGCACTTGTTTACGTTGTGGATTTGCACTATTTTATGTTGTGAATTGGCACTTGTTTACGTTGTGGATTTGCACTATTTTATGTTGTGAATTGGCACTTGTTTACGTTGTGAATTTGCATTATTTGTTTTGAATTCGTATGCCGACTATTCAATATTCTTTTCTTTCTGAAACGCTGTATATCTTTTTCAATATATAGGCCTATATCCAATTCTAGCAAAGCCATTTTGAATTTGTCAAACCAACATCGCAGTTCGCTAGATGACAGCAGCATAACGGAGAGAATTTATGAATAGTATCGTTCACAAGAGGGAGCCTCTGAGCGCTACATGTATTGCTTGTAATTATTCCCTTGAACATGCGCAGTCCGAACTTATGGTAAGGTAATGTCAAGTAAGGTCGATGTAAACACTTCTACTACTAATACGCTACTAGGGCGGAACCAGGATTTGACATTGATAGAAAGTTCGTTGACGAGTTCGTGCGTCAAGTTTAGATCTTGACCCTTTTGCTATCGATTTTGTTTTGACTGAGCGCCTGTGAATAAGCTGGTTCCCGCGACTTAGCTTTCGTTGAGCACTGTAGAAATCTCGAGATTACGATTACGATTAGTAAGTGCAGGTGGAGCTCTACTCTGTTGAATAACGTACACTACTTTGTCTGCGTCTTCTGTTGAACTGATTTCCCTACAGTAATGTGGATGAACTGAACTGGTCACATACTGCGTGGAAATTCTCTCCTGAGGACAGTGATTGAAGGAAGACTTGAGGGAAAGAAGGTTCCAGGAAGACCATCGAATATGCTGTTGGACTGGATGATGGATAAAGGAAGAATAAGGGGCTACAAAGAACTCAAAGAAAGGGCACAGAACAGAGAGGAGTGGCGTCGTTCGATTCTTGGACCTGCCTAAGGACAGAACGCTGAAGAAGAAGAAGAAGAACGGGGGGGGGTGTGGATATACATCTACAAGACCTTTAGCTGAGAAGTCTACAGATTGCCGATAGGCTAGACCTCACCATTAGGTGTTGAGCTTAAGCCGATAAATATACCTATTCTCTGGACTATTTTTATACAGTGCGTCTGTTACGAACCACTGTCTCCATATCGGCCACGGGGAACGGAAAACTGACAGGCGTCGAGACAAGCAGCCTCATGAGTGCATCCGCTGCTTCATGCATCAAAAGTTCTTTCATATTGGAAATCTTAGAAAGAAGTCAGGAAGAGGACGACGAGTAAGAAGAAGAAGAAGAAGAAGAAGAAGAAGAAAATGAAGAAGAAGAAGAAGAAAAAAAAAGAAAAAGAAGAAAAACAAAAGCAGGAAGAATAAGGGAAGAAGAAAGAGGGGATAAGAAAAACTGAGAAGTAGGAGAATAAGAAGCAGAGGAAGATGGAAGGGGAAAGGAACAAAGACAAGGAGGAAGAGGAAGGAGAAGAAAAGAAGCAGGAGAAGTAGGAGGAGAAGCTAGAGAGAGAAGAAGGAGGAGGACAAGAAGAAGAGGAAGAAGGCGGATAAGGATAGAGAGCGAGAGAGGAAGAAGGAAGAGCAGTAGGAGTATAAGGAGAAGGATGACGATAGGCAATCGAGACGGAAGGACTCCTCCTCAGACGACAATCATTCGATGAATATTCCATGAAGTCATTGCGCGTGTCCTATCCATTCACGACAAGCCGTTATTCATTACCCACCAGCATCATCACCAGCACCAGCAGCAGCAGCAGCATCCCTGTCCACAGCTATTCGGCCACGCACTGTGAGGCACGACTGGTGCTCACCTCCCACCGCTAGGAGGCCGCCCTCTTAACCAACGACGACAAACACCAAACCGCACCTTGATTAGAAATCTATTGTAATGAAATTAAATGTGATGCAGTGTAATCGTAATTGTAATTGTAATGACGACAATTTATATAGCATCGTGAGTAGCAGGCTACTTCTAGGGTGATTTACAAAGTCAAAAGTCAACCCAAATACTAAGAGTTATGTAGTAAATATAGTGGTATGTAATGCAGCGTAATAATGGCAATTTGCACAGAACCGTACGTAGTAAGCTACTATGAAGGGAAAAGTAAGGGAAGGTAAGGTAAGGTAAGGTAAGGGAGGGTAATGTAAGATAAGGTAAGGCAAGGTAAGTAAGGTAAAGCAATTGCATCTCACTTGATAGAGGAACAGCAAAAGTTACTATGAATACTATGTCGCTCTTATATAAAAGCCAAATTGCTTCGATCCTTGTTCCTAATGCTAGCTATACAGATATAGTTTAGTTTTATTGTGTGCCCTGGCCTCGTCTGGCACTCCTTCAAAGTGACCTCTGAAGTAGGTCACTCGCGCTAATAAGTTTTGCTGACTGACTGACTGACTGACTGACTGACTCACCCACTCACTCACTCACTCACTTACTCACTTTCTTACTTACTTACTTACTTACTTACTTACTTACTAACTTACTTACTAACTTACTTACTTACTTACAAGAGCGCTGGTGTTGGTCTTGCTCGCACGTTCGTCCGCCCAGCCGCATATCAAAAATCCTGAAATCCTGAAACATATTCCGCTAGGTGCGATTGTCCTTTGCCTCTGGCTATGACGGGACGTGAGATAGCGGTGGGATGTCTTGCTGTGGTTAGGATTTAGACGGGTAGCCATGGACCGGAAGGTTGCATCGAGAGAGAGGCAGTGACCAGTCGATCGATGGACGCTGGTCACAGACCCGACACAGCTGACCATCGACTGGATAAGACACCAGAAATGACGAGTCACAGCCAGACATGGGCACCCGCAGGTTGGGGCAAAGGGTCACTTCCCCCCGCGAATTTAAATCTAAATATGTAAAATAAAGATATTAATTTTAAATAATTAAGATGGGCTATTTATGCCGACATCTGATGTGTGTCTGCTTACTAACTCATACAAAGAATGCTTAGTCAAATGCATGAGCGATGGCACAAATGGCACTTGTGACTAGCCATGTGACCAGCGCTTTTGAGAGACGCTTGAAAGGCGCTATAAAAATGCTTGTTACACTAAATTACATTGTTTGTACATTTGGCCTACATCTGCGACAACTGTGCCATTTGCTTTCATGAGATATATGTTAATACATACGAGCAACGAAATCTCTATCATCAGTTTAGCAGCATGACGGTGATAAATACAGGGTCAGGGGGGTCGGTAGACCAGATGGACTGGAGGAGGGAGAAAGTGTGTATATCTTTCATCTCGGTTCCTCCCCGTGACCTCTACACAGTGTTTCCTTCATAACACTAGTGATACTAGTAACTGATGTTATGATGTTAGTCTAGAATGGATGGGTGTTGGAGCACTGGGTCCATTAGAGCGGCAGCCCACAATTTAAACAGGGGCCTATGAAAACACGAAGTGCATCCCTCAAGTGTTTAATGTAACGGCTTAGGTCCTACTAATGAATTTAAAGATCGTCATAGCCTGGTAGAATCTAATCTAAAAACTTCTATAGCGCCACTGTAATAATGCTCAAAGGCATCATTCGATGGTCGCTGCTAAGCAAAATCATTGTCCGATCCAAATTCCATGGTGAGTCCGGATCGAAAGCCAAAGAGGAGTCCAGAAGATACAGAGACTGCCTACGGAGGAAATAAGTTCAGGAAGAGGTGAGTTTTAGTAGTGTAGGTGATATTTATTATAGGCCTACCTCAGACTCGGAAATTTCATTTTAAATGCATTATTTGACAAAGATATCGTTGATCATACATAAGCTTTAGGAGTAATGCAGATTTTGTAGAGAAAAATCTGTGGATAGCTATGTTGACATATTAGCTTCGTGCTGTTATTATTATTACCACAAATTTGGTTAGATATACCGACTGCAGAATTCAAATTAAATTAAACTGGATTTTCTTAACTTATATGTATGTGTGAATCTGGCTACTTGTATAGCGCTTTTAAAGCAGCACTAGAGTGATAAGCATGGCTATTCAGCAAAGCTTGTTTGTTTAGGTTTATTTAGAATTCCTATTGATTTAGCATTTTGGTTTATTCGAATTATTTTGTTCTCTGTTTTGCTGAAAATGAAAATCTGAAAAGGAAAAGTTCCGGGCAATCGCTGCCATAGATTGTCTCTCTGTCTAATTATTAGATTCACTTTCTAGTATTGACTTCACTATGGCTTGGTTTTGGTTGAGTCATCAGTTGATGCCTTATGCATCAGGCACCGGCGCTATAGAAGTTGATTCTTCTTCTTCTTCTTCTTCTTTTTCTTCTTCTTTTTCTTCTTCTTCTTCTTCTTCTTCTTATTATTATTATTATCATCGTCATCATCTTCTTCTTCTTAAAATACACATCTTCTGCTTCTTCAAAAAACTCATGCTATGTAATGATGTATGTGCTTTTCGTGCTACATGGTTTGCCCCCTTGCAAAAATGACGGCGCCCATGATGCCAGATTGTATCATAACTCGGCAACTCCGAATTAAAAGCCAGTACCTACGAAGCTAATAAAATTAAATATTTATATAGCGCCGGATCATTCTATGCAGACATGAGCCTGAAAGTCCTGTTGATGTTGTACTGCGCTACTAAGAGAACAGGCTGTAAACAGCTAGCACCAAAATGGCCATCGACATCCTTTGTCTAGTAATTTTATAAAGCACATTTCCTATTGTAGCTTATAAACAACATTATTGTGGTCTGTGGTCCAACTTTATTATGGTCTGTGGTCCAATATTATTGTGATACAGTTGTCGAACATTATTGTGGTCTTTGGTCCAAAGTTATTGTGGTCTCTGGTCTAACTTTGTTGTGGCGTTTTGAAGTAATTAGACAAATTAACCGACAGCAGGCGTGAACTAATGTTTTTTGACACCAGACAATTTATGCACTTGGAATGTGATCCTTGAGCGAAGATCTCAGAGTAGACTCCCTGCAAGACACTCAATAACTTCGCCGTGTGACTCATGTGTGCGAAGGCTAACAAAGAAAGACAGTCGCACTAATTAGCGGATGATATGATAAAGGTCATTGGTCAGATGATACAGCACGTTTATGGGCTCCATTAAATAGCCCGACCTCACTGATTGGACCCATAACTTTGTCGACTGCAGCGCCATCAGGCGGTTGGTATTTTACAAGGTAAGGGCCTTGTGCATTAGAATGCCATTTCTTAGTGTACTCTCAGATTTTTGCTTTAAGTTCGAAACTTATTGGATTAGGTGAGACTGCAATTGATTTGCTGAAACTATTAGCCTACATTTTAGTAATGGCGATACAAAAGTAATCAGGTTAGATAAGATTTAAGTAAATGTAATTGTAAATGTATAGGTTTCATCTAGCAACCGTATGGCCTCGACCCTGCTCATTTTGCAATGAATTTTTCGGGTGAGATCCTTCACCACCGCTGCCCGTTTGAATGGGAGCCACGCCATTTAAGGTCCCCATGCACGGACCGTACTAGCCGGAGATTTAAATCTCTAAAATAAGCCAACTATAGTCTTGAGAGGGTTCAAAACTTGATGTTATGCCAATGATTTTCAAATTGCTAAATAAGCACGGAAAAACAATGAATAGATATTGGAAGACACGGGGTTTGAATAGAAGTTGCTAGAAACACAACAGACAAGTGGACATTCTTTGGTCGCATTATGAGGAGTCAAGAAGATTGTTTGGAAAGGGAAATAATGCTGGATACAATATCCGAATCACTGGCACGTGGAAAACCGATAACAGTGTGGATTAATAACGGATCATTGATGGATTGGCATAAAGACCTGGACGGGATTTAGGCCCCACCATACGTCATTTATTGAGTCAGCAGATGATCGAAACGATGGGAGACGGACGGTTCATGGTGCGACCAAAATTCGGAGCGAAGGTTGCTGAAGACAAGACACCGGCCCGTGTTTGGCACAACGAAACACTACTTATAAAAGTTGCATGTAAATGTAAGTGTAACGTTTTTCTATAGCGACCGTAAGGCCTCGACCCTGCTCATTTTTCACTGAATTAATCGGGTGAGATACTTCACCACCGCTGTCCGTTTGAATACATCTGGGAAGATGGGAGCACTGGAAGGGAAATATTAATCCGACGGTTGGACCGTTTCTCTGAGGCAACTGAGCAAGCAGCGGTAGACTAATTCAACATCCAGTTGTTGGGGCTTGAGCTTCCAGGTAAGCTACTGCAGAAATTAGACAAATAATTTGCTCTAGTAATGGATGAACAGCTTCTGGTCTGTACAGAAATACCAGAGACCCTAGCGGCTATACCATAATGCATCACGCGCCCTCATTACCTAGTTTCCCGAATTATACGAGAGTGACCAATCTTGTTCTTACAATCTTTGTAGTTGTCGAAGAAACCGACGATGCGTCATCGAGGAAAAACTCACGTCATTTCCTGCGCCGTTACGTCACGAGCTGGACGCGACGACTACAACATGCTTCTACCTCCGGTCACCAGGGGCGCCAGCGTCGTCATCGTCGTCTGCTTTCGTACGACGCGTCCTAAGGGCGGGAAATCATTAACTGAGAAACTACGCAGGGAGAGACTGCTTGTTGCCTGATAAAGGCGACGACGATGAATCTCGCCCGAAAATCCATTAGAACTGACGATTGCCGATCTGTCATCAACCTGTTTTTGCGATTTATTACGGGGTCATTGTGTGCGATTTAATCCGTCTTAAGATGATTGACAGATCGAAGGCTCATCGGATGGTTATGGCTTTTGATTGACAGGAACAGCTTCTGCTTTGCGCGTCATTCGGCAGACGTCTCCTGTCCGCGTCTTAACAGACGGAAGAGCAAACAAGACGGATCTGTGATTGCCTCAGAGGCAATTTAAACGATTCGAAAAATGCCGACGATTTATCTAGATTTTTTAACATTTCGGAGGCAGAACAAAAAATACAGCTGATTATGTATGACTTACACGTATAGAACAGAACGTCTTGTAGAAATCGTGCAAAAGTAATGAGACATTGCAACCTGACACAGCGAAGGAAGCAGCGGGTTTTCGGGATGAAATTTTTATTGGGTAAATATTTACCTGGTTTTCTATGTTTATTAATCAGTGCCCTATAAATAGTTTTCAATTATCTTTCATGGCTGCTAGGAACAGACACAAGTGTGGTTTCGTACCACTCACAAACATACATACATGGACGCATAGGCCTACATAAAACTGTCTATAGTGATAGAGGATCGTGAATTTGGTTTACACTTATGGCTGAAGTAATGTCTACTCATATAGAGCAGCATCAACGTTAGCTATCAATTACTAAATAAACTTGAATTGAGAGGTAAAATCTGCCTGCATGCATGCATGTATGTATATATGTATGTATGTAGGTATGTGTGTAGGTACACTGTATGTATGTATCTATATGTCTAGGTATACATGTATGTGCGTATGTTTGTTTGTATCGGCATATATATGTATATATAATATGTTAGGCGCTATATAATTGGTCATAAGCGTTTTTATATGATTGCCACTAGGAACTATAATTTCTCCACAGTTCCAACATTAACGAGGATTTCGCGCATGCATTACCTACCATTTAGTTCAGCATCACGTTTCATGCGGACCTCATGGCCAATATAGGCCGTCTAGACTGGCATATGAAACAATCTGGATAGACTAGCCTACTTACCTCCTTTAATTTAAACTTAATATATATATAAATATATAATTGTATATATATAATCTCATATATATATATATATATTGTAATCGATAAAGAGACATGGCAATATGCAGGGTTAATTGGAATTTCCTATAGAGATTGTGTTACACCAAGCCCAAAATGACAGTTCAATGTCCTTCTTTTGAAGAACTAATTGTCGAGAAGAGGCCGATTCAGATAGCCGGATGAAACAGAAAATAACAAGAATTTTGAAACAGAATATTAATAAGAAGAATATTGAAACAGAATATTAATAACAAGAAGAAGGATTGCCATATATACTCTCAGTAGGGCAGAAGAAACTCATATAATGCACTCGAATACATTGGCCCAAAACTTTTATATAATGTTTTCTTTTTGATATATATATATATAGCCCTATACATAGGCCTATATATTGTAATTATATACAGTAATGTATATATATATATATATTGTATGGCGCCTTTCCATGAGAAACCAATCGAAGGCGGTCTCTAACTATGCTAAATGTCATTAAGAACCGAACATTCATCCATTAGCAAACATTGCTCAGAAAACTAAGTCACCAGGGCAAGCTTACGCACACACGCGGAGCCCTACCAATAGATACCCCGCTCGAGCTGAAGAATGAAGCATGCTCGGAGTTCCTGAAGGACGTAGCATCGAGAACGAGGAACAACGACGGGTGATGTGATCCACGCCGATGGCTCACGGCTGTCCCCCCGTCCAGCAGCCCCTCGTAGATGGAAGACGACAGAAATTCCTCGAACCGATGGACATGCATTTGTCGACCGTAGCCGAGTCATTCCGTGATTGACGGTCAGTGCCGCTCCAAAGACTCTCTTCGCCCTCGCTTCACCGAATCCAAGATTTCCCGGCGTAATTGTAATTGTAATTTGAGATTTATAAAGCCCTCTTAGAGGATAAACTCAACAGAGGTGCTTCCGAACTGAAAAAGTATAATCAATGTTGAACAGTACAGTCTTCAGGCGCCTGCGGAACATTGAGAGGGGGAGAGAAAGGAGCTCAAGTCGCAATTCTCGAGCGAGAGGATTCCATCAAATGGGACCAACGTAGGCAAAGCTTCTGGACTGGGCTGCAGCGGTACGCAGGCGAGGGACAAACAGGAGATCTTGAGTGGCCGAGCGAAGGTTGCTACGGCCCAGCAACGAGGAGACCAAAGTGCAGAAGTGAACGAGTTAAAGGGGAGCAGAGCCAACAACACAACTGCTCATGAGGGAGAGGACGGCGTACATAAGTTTGAGGCCTGACGGTCCATCTGGAATCCTGTTACCCCCCTCTGTGGGTGGACCGTTCCAGTCACTGAAGATCACCATAACAAGCACCAAAAACCGTTCGAGACGCAGTAAATCCGGTTTGGAAACGAAAACTAATTCCGAAACGCTTCGCGGCAACAGTTAAAGTTCAAACTGCTAGAATTATGAAGCAAAGAAATTTCACGTCTATACAATATAATCCGGCAAAATGACATTTATTTTTATTTCATTTATGTAAAGCATTTGTAACGCGTGCAGTGTGAGTACACCTGAATCTGAGGAATGCCAAGATGAAGAAAGCCAACGACCGATATGGTCGCGGACATGCGCAGAAGAGCAACAATCATATGTTCGTCATGTTTAAATAATTAATATAAGCATATAAATTAATATAAACATATAAATAAATAAAAACTTATGTAGCATTTTGCCTTTTAAAGCCGGTTTTAAGTGATGGGACATGGTGATAAGCGTGTTAGACTGCTAAGCCCAAGGTGGATGGTTCAAATCGGCAGGAAAGATGGATGCTTCTCGATTTCGTTCCAATATCGTCCTCTAGCGAACTCCACTATAAACTGAATAGCCTACATCGCAACTGCTTCTCGTTCTTGTTCATATTCTTCTTGCTCCTCTTGTTCTTCCTCTTCTTTATTCTCTTGTTCATCTTCTTCTTCCTGCTCCTCCCATTCTTCTTATTCTCCTTCTCCTTTTTCTAGCTCTTGTTGTTACTGTCTTTCTTCTTCATCGTCATCTTCTTCCATTTCTACAGTTTACGTGTCCACCACCTGCTTTAAGTGACAGCTTGGTCCGTCTTCAGTCCTCAGACGATGTAACTGTAACCATGTAACCATGTAACTGTAACCATGTAACCGTAACCATGTAACCGTAATGATGTAACCATGTAACCGTAACCATGTACCCTTGTAACCGTAACCATGTAACTGTAACCACGGAATTGTAACCATGGAACCATGTAACTGTGCTACCATGGAACTGTAACAATGTAACCATGTAACCGTAACCATGTAACCGTAACCATGTAACCGTAACCATGTAACCGTAACCATGTAACCGTAATGATGTAACCATGTAACCGTAACCATGTACCCTTGTAACCGTAACCATGTAACCGTAACCATGTAACCGTAACCATGTAACTGTAACCACGGAATTGTAACCATGGAACCATGTAACTGTGCTACAATGGAACTGTAACAATGTAACCATGGAACTGTAACCATGTAAGCGTCCTGTAACTGGTTACACTCGACAATCATGACAGGCATAGGCCTACGTTGACGAACACCATAGTCGTAGCAAC